>JBBBDQ010000788.1:2342500-2540929 GCA_037127315.1 Ascarosepion bandense | reverse complement strand
TGAGGTGTATGATGAAATTTGTTTGTCATTGAAAAATGTTGCATCATATTTTTATCATGCCTAGACGCTGTTGTCTCAAATATCGATTAGTTGTCTTACGGCCATTGTTTGTGATGGATGTTACTTCAAGGAACTGTACGAAAATTGTAATGCAACACACTGGCAAACCTTAAAGAGAGATCGCAAATATTTTTGGTGTCAGCCTTTCATCTGTCAGTGATGTCATCAAGGCAAAAAACCAAACTGGATTCATCAGTCCAAAGCATAAAGCAGATGCAGTCGGAAGAGAATTACAATGTCAAGAGATGATGTATACGTTGTCAGGTAAAGTATGAAAGATCCTAGAAAGACATTATTTGTTTTGTTTCAATTAATTTGCACAAGGATGTATATATATATATATATATATATATATATATATATATATGAATAAGATACTGGATTTGTATACCTAGAGGACTGACAGCCTAATCAAGTTGAAACATCAATTCTTATATGATCACTGAGGTTAAGCAATGTTAACCCTGGTCAGTACCTAGATGAATCACTGCTTATGAATATTAGGTGCTATAAGCTTGAATGTACAGATGGTGCAATGAATAATAGCTCAGAATTGGAAATTATAGAGCTGAGTTCAAATTCCAGTTGGGTTTGTTATATTTTTTTAAATGTAAATAATATTGGGAAAGTTATGAAACCACTTCCTCTCAGTTATGGGTTAATTAGTAGGATTTGTATCAGTAAATCATTTTTATCTCCAAAATTTTTGCAATCCAAAAATATTTTTTGGCTTTAAATAACCTGTAAAAGGTTGACAATCCATACAAAAATATCAATCAATCAATACAGAAGAGTCTATTAAACTCTCAGTTGTATCTTTGTTGGTAAAAGTTGATAGACAATTTATAACAATTCCTTTGAGGCCACTGATAACAAAAGCAAAATCCTCCTAAAACTTGTCCATTTGAAATGATTCTAGTAGTCCATTATTCTTCCTCTTTATCATGTTGTATGTTTCTTTGTTACATTTGCACTGATTGATTTCCTTGAATCTGATTTTAAAATTTGCAAAATAAAGGACACAAGTATTATTTGTTGTGTGGGGATATGTGTGTGTAGCCTACACTTTTATCATTTGTTAACTCATAATTCTTTCAATATTTGTTGCTTTTTATTGTGACTCGCAGATTATCATTCCTTGAATGTTATTAAATCAGTGAGATTCAGAAAGAAAGAATAAACCTCTGGAAAGACTTAAACTCAATTAACTTAATCTTGAGAATCTGTTTTTTCAGGGCAGCTACCTTTTTGATTGGCCTTTATAATTTCATTGAAACCATCAAATATAACAGTATCTTGCCCTGAACTTTCTAAAACTGGATGAGGAGTGCACAAGCAACCAAATCAGGATTGCATACATTTCTGATAGAACAGATGGTGTGTTCACACACATATTCTTCCCATGTACATGCTTACCTGCACATTGTATATGAAATTCTAAATTCTTAAAACTGACCAATTCCTAGTGGTTTAAAATTTTTAAAAATTTTAAGTATACAACATTAATAAAAAAATTTTAATAACCACCATCACAGTTTCAACTTTGTCAACTTCTTTCCTTGTCTGCAGGTTTAATCCCTAAGCCATTTTGTTTTTAATGAATTTGTATTGTAGAAAATGAATTTGTAGAAAATAAAAGGAATGTTGAAAACCCTAACCCTAACCCTAACCCCAACCCCAACCCTAACCCTAACCCCAACCCTAACCCTAACCCTAACCCCTAACCCTAACCCTAACCCTAAACCTAACCCTAACCCTAACTACTAATCCTAACTACTAATCCTAACCATACCCCTAACCCTAAACATTTCCCATAAACTGAATCCCTACCCATAACCATAACCACTACTTAACCTCCGAACCTTAACCCTAACCCTAACCCTAACCCTAACCCCAACTCTAACCCTAACCCTAACCCAAACCCCTAACCATAGACGTAACCCTAACCCTACCCTTAACCGAAATCTTAACCCTAACCCTAACCCTAACCCAAACCTACCCCTAACCCCTACTACTAATCCTAACCATAACCCTAACCCTAATCATTTCCCATAAACTGAATCCCTACACATAACCATAACCACTACTTAACGTCCGAACCCTAACCCTAACCCTAACCCTACTCCTGCCCTAATCCCAACCCCAACCCCAACCCTAACCCTAACCCTAACCCCAACCCTAACCCTAAACCCCCCCGCCAACCATAACCCTAACCCAACCCTAACCCTAACCCTTAACCCTAACTCTTCACCCTAACCCTAACCGCCTAACCCTAACCCAACCCTAACCCCAACCCTAAACCTAACCCAACCCTAAACCCTAACCCTAACCCTGCCCTAACCCTAACCCCATACCCCAACCCTAACCCTGCCAACCCTAAACCTGCGCATTTAGTCTATTTTCTTGCATATCAAGATTAATGCTGATTCTTATGTAAATTGATGTGTAGAATCATATGTTCTCATTTAAACTTGATTTTGAGCAATATAAATGAGTGTACTGAAAGCCCGAAAATTGCGCATTCAGTGTGCTTTCAGGCATATCAAGATTAATGATGATTCTTATGTACATTGCTGTGTAGAATCGTATGGTCACAATTAAAATTGATTATGAGCAATATAAATTATTGTAGTGAAAGCCCAAATATTGCGTATTTAGTGTATTTTCATGCATATCAAGATTAATGCTGATTCTTAAGTAAATTCATGTGCAGAATCATATGGTCTCAACCCTAACCCCAACCCCAACCCCAACCCTAACCCTAACCCTAACCCAACCCTAACCCTAACCCCTAACCCCTAACCCTAACCCTAACCCCTGACTCTAACCCTGACCCTGACCCTAAACCCTAACCCTAACCCTAACCCTAAACCCTAACCCTAACCCTAAACCCTAACCATAACCCTAACCCTGACCCTGACCCTGACCCTAACCCTAACCCTAGTACATGCCAGTACACAACCGACTCTCCAATCTTCAGGATTAAACTCCCACATACATCACCTCAGTCACTAATGTAGTATCGTAATAAACATATTTTCAGCATCAGCCATTAATATACATAGTATCCACAGCATCCCTAAGCTTATAAAATCTAACCCTCAAATAACTCCTCTTCCCGTTTTCCCTCCTTTCAAAGAGTATGTCAAGAACTTTTCACACTGAAGCAAAAATGGCTGTGGACTCTTTACATAGAAAACACATCAACACAGGCAAGTCACACTCATTCATTAACAATTTTCATTGTGTAAGCAAATTACTTCTAGGAAAAGAAACTCTTAAATTTTTCTTTCATGATTTTGTTTAATAAATGTTAGTTTACATTGCAAATCAATCAATCTCTGTTATTTTGTACTAGCACCTTGTCATCACTGCTATTTCATGTATTGTAAAATAGTCCTGGAAGAAACCTTATACATTAATTAGCCATCAACTTTAAAACAAGAAAAGACATTCCACCATCATTCAATGTAGATACTGGTAATACAAATCATTTTACTTAACATATCTTATCTCCTTCAATTTTCACTTCACCAACAATACATTGTTGTTTCTAAATTGTTACACTTGCATACATTCACTTACTTGCAAATACCCCTGGGAAAGGTATAAATCCATCTCCCCCACCCCTGAATAGCAGGACAGACAAGGTCCTATAGCCTTGGGTGGCAACCAGTCTACTGCAGAAAGAAAAAGTAACCTACTGTGGTAAAATATTCTGCCTAATCAGTCATGGATCAAAAGAGACATCATCATCCAAACCTGTATAATATATGACAACTGATTCTTGCAAACTTATGCTGTATATAACACAGAGTTTTTTATAATTTGGCAGAAAGTTATTTTTTATATTATTATTGATATTTTTGTATAAATTTTATTCTTATAGTTCTTCAACAATTTTTTGTTTTCAAATCTTTAATCTTTTCTTCAAGATGGCATTATATTTTATGTTTAGTCTTTGAATCATTTTAATATTTTTTATAAATGATATTTACAAAATTAGCATTGACTTTTCAACTAACTTGACAAATATTTCTGAGTGTTTCTTAAATTTAAAAATTTTAAAATATTAACAACAATTTTGTATTTGTTCTTGTTTATAAATATTTGTTATAAAATAAAATCTTTACATTTGCCTTGATAAAATCCCTCATAGGAATAAATATATTTTTCTTTTGTCTTTATTTATATTGTTCTTTTACAGATATATTCTAAAATTTTACAACTAATTACCATTACTACAAATTATTTTTAAAGCTAATATTTGTAATAAAGTACGATTATAAATATTTGTCATTGGTATTTATCTCCCATTGTTTTTTACCCAATTGAATTATAAACTTAATTCACTCCTCCCTCAATGGAAGCCATTTTTCTTGCTGTGTTCTAATAAACTGAGTTCTCTCCCTTACTGTGTATTTCTGTATGACCGTATGGCATGAGATCTGGCTCTTTGGAAATTGATACAAGTAAATAAGAAAATTTGAAACCAACTAACAAAGTTAAAGAAACCGTGAATAGTACATTTAGTTTAATTCCTGCTTTATCAGTTAGTGTGTTACTAAAGCATAGCAAACAATAATGCCATGCTTGTCAGTGACTATTATGAATTTCATAAAAGCAGAAATGCAAAATATTTATACTCTGTACCCATGTGTAGTAATTCTGAGTAAATGCATCTTGTTTAACAATACAAAAACATCTCATACAAATTAGAAAGAAATCTAAATAGGGATTTTGATTTCTCCATTGAATATTAATACAGAATTGAGCTTAATGTTCAGCCATTTGTTTATCTGCAATGAAAATAAACAGGTAGAGAAAAATGAGTTGTCTATATTGAACAAATTTTGAAAAAATATAAAATGATGGTCAAACTAATCACAATACCAAGACAAAAGGATTTATTATGCATCTCGTAGAAAATGATAAGTATTGTCAATTATAAGTCTCTTTCTCTGTGTGCGTGTGTGTGTGTACATATATATATATATATATATATATATATATATATATATTTACATCCTTGTGCAAATTAATTGAAACAACTACTTTCATTTCTTTCAGCATACAGTCAGTTTTAAACCCACTGAAGTTACAGGGTATAATTGATTTCTATTTTTTCCTCAGATTAGGTTATTTGCAGTGGTTTTCAGTAATATGAATCTATTTTCGAGGTGTATGATGAAATTTGTTTGTCATTGAAAAATGTTGCATCATATTTTTATCATGCCTAGACGCTGTTGTCTCAAATATCGATTAGTTGTCTTACGGCCATTGTTTGTGATGGATGTTACTTCAAGGAACTGTACGAAAATTGTAATGCAACACACTGGCAAACCTTAAAGAGAGATCGCAAATATTTTTGGTGTCAGCCTTTCATCTGTCAGTGATGTCATCAAGGCAAAAAACCAAACTGGATTCATCAGTCCAAAGCATAAAGCAGATGCAGTCGGAAGAGAATTACAATGTCAAGAGATGATGTATACGTTGTCAGGTAAAGTATGAAAGATCCTAGAAAGACATTATTTGTTTTGTTTCAATTAATTTGCACAAGGATGTATATATATATATATATATATATATATATATATATATATGAATAAGATACTGGATTTGTATACCTAGAGGACTGACAGCCTAATCAAGTTGAAACATCAATTCTTATATGATCACTGAGGTTAAGCAATGTTAACCCTGGTCAGTACCTAGATGAATCACTGCTTATGAATATTAGGTGCTATAAGCTTGTATGTACAGATGGTGCAATGAATAATAGCTCAGAATTGGAAATTATAGAGCTGAGTTCAAATTCCAGTTGGGTTTGTTATATTTTTTTAAATGTAAATAATATTGGGAAAGTTATGAAACCACTTCCTCTCAGTTATGGGTTAATTAGTAGGATTTGTATCAGTAAATCATTTTTATCTCCAAAATTTTTGCAATCCAAAAATATTTTTTGGCTTTAAATAACCTGTAAAAGGTTGACAATCCATACAAAAATATCAATCAATCAATACAGAAGAGTCTATTAAACTCTCAGTTGTATCTTTGTTGGTAAAAGTTGATAGACAATTTATAACAATTCCTTTGAGGCCACTGATAACAAAAGCAAAATCCTCCTAAAACTTGTCCATTTGAAATGATTCTAGTAGTCCATTATTCTTCCTCTTTATCATGTTGTATGTTTCTTTGTTACATTTGCACTGATTGATTTCCTTGAATCTGATTTTAAAATTTGCAAAATAAAGGACACAAGTATTATTTGTTGTGTGGGGATATGTGTGTGTAGCCTACACTTTTATCATTTGTTAACTCATAATTCTTTCAATATTTGTTGCTTTTTATTGTGACTCGCAGATTATCATTCCTTGAATGTTATTAAATCAGTGAGATTCAGAAAGAAAGAATAAACCTCTGGAAAGACTTAAACTCAATTAACTTAATCTTGAGAATCTGTTTTTTCAGGGCAGCTACCTTTTTGATTGGCCTTTATAATTTCATTGAAACCATCAAATATAACAGTATCTTGCCCTGAACTTTCTAAAACTGGATGAGGAGTGCACAAGCAACCAAATCAGGATTGCATACATTTCTGATAGAACAGATGGTGTGTTCACACACATATTCTTCCCATGTACATGCTTACCTGCACATTGTATATGAAATTCTAAATTCTTAAAACTGACCAATTCCTAGTGGTTTAAAATTTTTAAAAATTTTAAGTATACAACATTAATAAAAAAATTTTAATAAACCACCATCACAGTTTCAACTTTGTCAACTTCTTTCCTTGTCTGCAGGTTTAATCCCTAAGCCATTTTGTTTTTAATGAATTTGTATTGTAGAAAATGAATTTGTAGAAAATAAAAGGAATGTTGAAAACCCTAACCCTAACCCTAACCCCAACCCCAACCCTAACCCTAACCCCAACCCTAACCCTAACCCTAACCCCTAACCCCTAACCCTAACCCTAAACCTAACCCTAACCCTAACTACTAATCCTAACTACTAATCCTAACCATACCCCTAACCCTAAACATTTCCCATAAACTGAATCCCTACCCATAACCATAACCACTACTTAACCTCCGAACCTTAACCCTAACCCTAACCCTAACCCTAACCCCAACTCTAACCCTAACCCTAACCCAAACCCCTAACCATAGACGTAACCCTAACCCTACCCTTAACCGAAATCTTAACCCTAACCCTAACCCTAACCCAAACCTACCCCTAACCCCTACTACTAATCCTAACCATAACCCTAACCCTAATCATTTCCCATAAACTGAATCCCTACACATAACCATAACCACTACTTAACGTCCGAACCCTAACCCTAACCCTAACCCTACTCCTGCCCTAATCCCAACCCCAACCCCAACCCTAACCCTAACCCTAACCCCAACCCTAACCCTAAACCCCCCCGCCAACCATAACCCTAACCCAACCCTAACCCTAACCCTTAACCCTAACTCTTCACCCTAACCCTAACCGCCTAACCCTAACCCAACCCTAACCCCAACCCTAAACCTAACCCAACCCTAAACCCTAACCCTAACCCTGCCCTAACCCTAACCCTGCCCTAACCCAACCCTAACCCTAAACCCCAACCCCAACCCCAACCTCTAACCCTAACCCTGCCCTAACCCTAACCCCATACCCCAACCCTAACCCTGCCAACCCTAAACCTGCGCATTTAGTCTATTTTCTTGCATATCAAGATTAATGCTGATTCTTATGTAAATTGATGTGTAGAATCATATGTTCTCATTTAAACTTGATTTTGAGCAATATAAATGAGTGTACTGAAAGCCCGAAAATTGCGCATTCAGTGTGCTTTCAGGCATATCAAGATTAATGATGATTCTTATGTACATTGCTGTGTAGAATCGTATGGTCACAATTAAAATTGATTATGAGCAATATAAATTATTGTAGTGAAAGCCCAAATATTGCGTATTTAGTGTATTTTCATGCATATCAAGATTAATGCTGATTCTTAAGTAAATTCATGTGCAGAATCATATGGTCTCAACCCTAACCCCAACCCCAACCCCAACCCTAACCCTAACCCTAACCCAACCCTAACCCTAACCCTAACCCCTAACCCCTAACCCTAACCCTAACCCCTGACTCTAACCCTGACCCTGACCCTAAACCCTAACCCTAACCCTAACCCTAAACCCTAACCCTAACCCTAAACCCTAACCATAACCCTAACCCTGACCCTGACCCTGACCCTAACCCTAACCCTAGTACATGCCAGTACACAACCGACTCTCCAATCTTCAGGATTAAACTCCCACATACATCACCTCAGTCACTAATGTAGTATCGTAATAAACATATTTTCAGCATCAGCCATTAATATACATAGTATCCACAGCATCCCTAAGCTTATAAAATCTAACCCTCAAATAACTCCTCTTCCCGTTTTCCCTCCTTTCAAAGAGTATGTCAAGAACTTTTCACACTGAAGCAAAAATGGCTGTGGACTCTTTACATAGAAAACACATCAACACAGGCAAGTCACACTCATTCATTAACAATTTTCATTGTGTAAGCAAATTACTTCTAGGAAAAGAAACTCTTAAATTTTTCTTTCATGATTTTGTTTAATAAATGTTAGTTTACATTGCAAATCAATCAATCTCTGTTATTTTGTACTAGCACCTTGTCATCACTGCTATTTCATGTATTGTAAAATAGTCCTGGAAGAAACCTTATACATTAATTAGCCATCAACTTTAAAACAAGAAAAGACATTCCACCATCATTCAATGTAGATACTGGTAATACAAATCATTTTACTTAACATATCTTATCTCCTTCAATTTTCACTTCACCAACAATACATTGTTGTTTCTAAATTGTTACACTTGCATACATTCACTTACTTGCAAATACCCCTGGGAAAGGTATAAATCCATCTCCCCCACCCCTGAATAGCAGGACAGACAAGGTCCTATAGCCTTGGGTGGCAACCAGTCTACTGCAGAAAGAAAAAGTAACCTACTGTGGTAAAATATTCTGCCTAATCAGTCATGGATCAAAAGAGACATCATCATCCAAACCTGTATAATATATGACAACTGATTCTTGCAAACTTATGCTGTATATAACACAGAGTTTTTTATAATTTGGCAGAAAGTTATTTTTTATATTATTATTGATATTTTTGTATAAATTTTATTCTTATAGTTCTTCAACAATTTTTTGTTTTCAAATCTTTAATCTTTTCTTCAAGATGGCATTATATTTTATGTTTAGTCTTTGAATCATTTTAATATTTATTATAAATGATATTTACAAAATTAGCATTGACTTTTCAACTAACTTGACAAATATTTCTGAGTGTTTCTTAAATTTAAAAATTTTAAAATATTAACAACAATTTTGTATTTGTTCTTGTTTATAAATATTTGTTATAAAATAAAATCTTTACATTTGCCTTGATAAAATCCCTCATAGGAATAAATATATTTTTCTTTTGTCTTTATTTATATTGTTCTTTTACAGATATATTCTAAAATTTTACAACTAATTACCATTACTACAAATTATTTTTAAAGCTAATATTTGTAATAAAGTACGATTATAAATATTTGTCATTGGTATTTATCTCCCATTGTTTTTTACCCAATTGAATTATAAACTTAATTCACTCCTCCCTCAATGGAAGCCATTTTTCTTGCTGTGTTCTAATAAACTGAGTTCTCTCCCTTACTGTGTATTTCTGTATGACCGTATGGCATGAGATCTGGCTCTTTGGAAATTGATACAAGTAAATAAGAAAATTTGAAACCAACTAACAAAGTTAAAGAAACCGTGAATAGTACATTTAGTTTAATTCCTGCTTTATCAGTTAGTGTGTTACTAAAGCATAGCAAACAATAATGCCATGCTTGTCAGTGACTATTATGAATTTCATAAAAGCAGAAATGCAAAATATTTATACTCTGTACCCATGTGTAGTAATTCTGAGTAAATGCATCTTGTTTAACAATACAAAAACATCTCATACAAATTAGAAAGAAATCTAAATAGGGATTTTGATTTCTCCATTGAATATTAATACAGAATTGAGCTTAATGTTCAGCCATTTGTTTATCTGCAATGAAAATAAACAGGTAGAGAAAAATGAGTTGTCTATATTGAACAAATTTTGAAAAAATATAAAATGATGGTCAAACTAATCACAATACCAAGACAAAAGGATTTATTATGCATCTCGTAGAAAATGATAAGTATTGTCAATTATAAGTCTCTTTCTCTGTGTGCGTGTGTGTGTGTACATATATATATATATTTACATCCTTGTGCAAATTAATTGAAACAACTACTTTCATTTCTTTCAGCATACAGTCAGTTTTAAACCCACTGAAGTTACAGGGTATAATTGATTTCTATTTTTTCCTCAGATTAGGTTATTTGCAGTGGTTTTCAGTAATATGAATCTATTTTCGAGGTGTATGATGAAATTTGTTTGTCATTGAAAAATGTTGCATCATATTTTTATCATGCCTAGACGCTGTTGTCTCAAATATCGATTAGTTGTCTTACGGCCATTGTTTGTGATGGATGTTACTTCAAGGAACTGTACGAAAATTGTAATGCAACACACTGGCAAACCTTAAAGAGAGATCGCAAATATTTTTGGTGTCAGCCTTTCATCTGTCAGTGATGTCATCAAGGCAAAAAACCAAACTGGATTCATCAGTCCAAAGCATAAAGCAGATGCAGTCGGAAGAGAATTACAATGTCAAGAGATGATGTATACGTTGTCAGGTAAAGTATGAAAGATCCTAGAAAGACATTATTTGTTTTGTTTCAATTAATTTGCACAAGGATGTATATATATATATATATATATATATATATATATATATGAATAAGATACTGGATTTGTATACCTAGAGGACTGACAGCCTAATCAAGTTGAAACATCAATTCTTATATGATCACTGAGGTTAAGCAATGTTAACCCTGGTCAGTACCTAGATGAATCACTGCTTATGAATATTAGGTGCTATAAGCTTGTATGTACAGATGGTGCAATGAATAATAGCTCAGAATTGGAAATTATAGAGCTGAGTTCAAATTCCAGTTGGGTTTGTTATATTTTTTTAAATGTAAATAATATTGGGAAAGTTATGAAACCACTTCCTCTCAGTTATGGGTTAATTAGTAGGATTTGTATCAGTAAATCATTTTTATCTCCAAAATTTTTGCAATCCAAAAATATTTTTTGGCTTTAAATAACCTGTAAAAGGTTGACAATCCATACAAAAATATCAATCAATCAATACAGAAGAGTCTATTAAACTCTCAGTTGTATCTTTGTTGGTAAAAGTTGATAGACAATTTATAACAATTCCTTTGAGGCCACTGATAACAAAAGCAAAATCCTCCTAAAACTTGTCCATTTGAAATGATTCTAGTAGTCCATTATTCTTCCTCTTTATCATGTTGTATGTTTCTTTGTTACATTTGCACTGATTGATTTCCTTGAATCTGATTTTAAAATTTGCAAAATAAAGGACACAAGTATTATTTGTTGTGTGGGGATATGTGTGTGTAGCCTACACTTTTATCATTTGTTAACTCATAATTCTTTCAATATTTGTTGCTTTTTATTGTGACTCGCAGATTATCATTCCTTGAATGTTATTAAATCAGTGAGATTCAGAAAGAAAGAATAAACCTCTGGAAAGACTTAAACTCAATTAACTTAATCTTGAGAATCTGTTTTTTCAGGGCAGCTACCTTTTTGATTGGCCTTTATAATTTCATTGAAACCATCAAATATAACAGTATCTTGCCCTGAACTTTCTAAAACTGGATGAGGAGTGCACAAGCAACCAAATCAGGATTGCATACATTTCTGATAGAACAGATGGTGTGTTCACACACATATTCTTCCCATGTACATGCTTACCTGCACATTGTATATGAAATTCTAAATTCTTAAAACTGACCAATTCCTAGTGGTTTAAAATTTTTAAAAATTTTAAGTATACAACATTAATAAAAAAATTTTAATAACCACCATCACAGTTTCAACTTTGTCAACTTCTTTCCTTGTCTGCAGGTTTAATCCCTAAGCCATTTTGTTTTTAATGAATTTGTATTGTAGAAAATGAATTTGTAGAAAATGAAAGGAATGTTGAAAACCCTAACCCTAACCCTAACCCTAACCCCAACCCCAACCCCAACCCTAACCCCAACCCTAACCCTAACCCTAACCCCTAACCCTAACCCTAACCCTAAACCTAACCCTAACCCTAACTACTAATCCTAACTACTAATCCTAACCATACCCCTAACCCTAAACATTTCCCATAAACTGAATCCCTACCCATAACCATAACCACTACTTAACCTCCGAACCTTAACCCTAACCCTAACCCTAACCCTAACCCCAACTCTAACCCTAACCCTAACCCAAACCCCTAACCATAGACGTAACCCTAACCCTACCCTTAACCGAAATCTTAACCCTAACCCTAACCCTAACCCAAACCTACCCCTAACCCCTACTACTAATCCTAACCATAACCCTAACCCTAATCATTTCCCATAAACTGAATCCCTACACATAACCATAACCACTACTTAACGTCCGAACCCTAACCCTAACCCTAACCCTACTCCTGCCCTAATCCCAACCCCAACCCCAACCCTAACCCTAACCCTAACCCCAACCCTAACCCTAAACCCCCCCGCCAACCATAACCCTAACCCAACCCTAACCCTAACCCTTAACCCTAACTCTTCACCCTAACCCTAACCGCCTAACCCTAACCCAACCCTAACCCCAACCCTAAACCTAACCCAACCCTAAACCCTAACCCTAACCCTGCCCTAACCCTAACCCTGCCCTAACCCAACCCTAACCCTAAACCCCAACCCCAACCCCAACCTCTAACCCTAACCCTGCCCTAACCCTAACCCCATACCCCAACCCTAACCCTGCCAACCCTAAACCTGCGCATTTAGTCTATTTTCTTGCATATCAAGATTAATGCTGATTCTTATGTAAATTGATGTGTAGAATCATATGTTCTCATTTAAACTTGATTTTGAGCAATATAAATGAGTGTACTGAAAGCCCGAAAATTGCGCATTCAGTGTGCTTTCAGGCATATCAAGATTAATGATGATTCTTATGTACATTGCTGTGTAGAATCGTATGGTCACAATTAAAATTGATTATGAGCAATATAAATTATTGTAGTGAAAGCCCAAATATTGCGTATTTAGTGTATTTTCATGCATATCAAGATTAATGCTGATTCTTAAGTAAATTCATGTGCAGAATCATATGGTCTCAACCCTAACCCCAACCCCAACCCTAACCCTAACCCTAACCCAACCCTAACCCTAACCCTAACCCCTAACCCCTAACCCTAACCCTAACCCCTGACTCTAACCCTGACCCTGACCCTAAACCCTAACCCTAACCCTAACCCTAAACCCTAACCCTAAACCCTAACCATAACCCTAACCCTGACCCTGACCCTGACCCTAACCCTAACCCTAGTACATGCCAGTACACAACCGACTCTCCAATCTTCAGGATTAAACTCCCACATACATCACCTCAGTCACTAATGTAGTATCGTAATAAACATATTTTCAGCATCAGCCATTAATATACATAGTATCCACAGCATCCCTAAGCTTATAAAATCTAACCCTCAAATAACTCCTCTTCCCGTTTTCCCTCCTTTCAAAGAGTATGTCAAGAACTTTTCACACTGAAGCAAAAATGGCTGTGGACTCTTTACATAGAAAACACATCAACACAGGCAAGTCACACTCATTCATTAACAATTTTCATTGTGTAAGCAAATTACTTCTAGGAAAAGAAACTCTTTAAATTTTTCTTTCATGATTTTGTTTAATAAATGTTAGTTTACATTGCAAATCAATCAATCTCTGTTATTTTGTACTAGCACCTTGTCATCACTGCTATTTCATGTATTGTAAAATAGTCCTGGAAGAAACCTTATACATTAATTAGCCATCAACTTTAAAACAAGAAAAGACATTCCACCATCATTCAATGTAGATACTGGTAATACAAATCATTTTACTTAACATATCTTATCTCCTTCAATTTTCACTTCACCAACAATACATTGTTGTTTCTAAATTGTTACACTTGCATACATTCACTTACTTGCAAATACCCCTGGGAAAGGTATAAATCCATCTCCCCCACCCCTGAATAGCAGGACAGACAAGGTCCTATAGCCTTGGGTGGCAACCAGTCTACTGCAGAAAGAAAAAGTAACCTACTGTGGTAAAATATTCTGCCTAATCAGTCATGGATCAAAAGAGACATCATCATCCAAACCTGTATAATATATGACAACTGATTCTTGCAAACTTATGCTGTATATAACACAGAGTTTTTTATAATTTGGCAGAAAGTTATTTTTTATATTATTATTGATATTTTTGTTTGTATAAATTTTATTCTTATAGTTCTTCAACAATTTTTTGTTTTCAAATCTTTAATCTTTTCTTCAAGATGGCATTATATTTTATGTTTAGTCTTTGAATCATTTTAATATTTTTTATAAATGATATTTACAAAATTAGCATTGACTTTTCAACTAACTTGACAAATATTTCTGAGTGTTTCTTAAATTTAAAAATTTTAAAATATTAACAACAATTTTGTATTTGTTCTTGTTTATAAATATTTGTTATAAAATAAAATCTTTACATTTGCCTTGATAAAATCCCTCATAGGAATAAATATATTTTTCTTTTGTCTTTATTTATATTGTTCTTTTACAGATATATTCTAAAATTTTACAACTAATTACCATTACTACAAATTATTTTTAAAGCTAATATTTGTAATAAAGTACGATTATAAATATTTGTCATTGGTATTTATCTCCCATTGTTTTTTACCCAATTGAATTATAAACTTAATTCACTCCTCCCTCAATGGAAGCCATTTTTCTTGCTGTGTTCTAATAAACTGAGTTCTCTCCCTTACTGTGTATTTCTGTATGACCGTATGGCATGAGATCTGGCTCTTTGGAAATTGATACAAGTAAATAAGAAAATTTGAAACCAACTAACAAAGTTAAAGAAACCGTGAATAGTACATTTAGTTTAATTCCTGCTTTATCAGTTAGTGTGTTACTAAAGCATAGCAAACAATAATGCCATGCTTGTCAGTGACTATTATGAATTTCATAAAAGCAGAAATGCAAAATATTTATACTCTGTACCCATGTGTAGTAATTCTGAGTAAATGCATCTTGTTTAACAATACAAAAACATCTCATACAAATTAGAAAGAAATCTAAATAGGGATTTTGATTTCTCCATTGAATATTAATACAGAATTGAGCTTAATGTTCAGCCATTTGTTTATCTGCAATGAAAATAAACAGGTAGAGAAAAATGAGTTGTCTATATTGAACAAATTTTGAAAAAATATAAAATGATGGTCAAACTAATCACAATACCAAGACAAAAGGATTTATTATGCATCTCGTAGAAAATGATAAGTATTGTCAATTATAAGTCTCTTTCTCTGTGTGCGTGTGTGTGTGTACATATATATATATATATATATATATATATATATATATATATTTACATCCTTGTGCAAATTAATTGAAACAACTACTTTCATTTCTTTCAGCATACAGTCAGTTTTAAACCCACTGAAGTTACAGGGTATAATTGATTTCTATTTTTTCCTCAGATTAGGTTATTTGCAGTGGTTTTCAGTAATATGAATCTATTTTCGAGGTGTATGATGAAATTTGTTTGTCATTGAAAAATGTTGCATCATATTTTTATCATGCCTAGACGCTGTTGTCTCAAATATCGATTAGTTGTCTTACGGCCATTGTTTGTGATGGATGTTACTTCAAGGAACTGTACGAAAATTGTAATGCAACACACTGGCAAACCTTAAAGAGAGATCGCAAATATTTTTGGTGTCAGCCTTTCATCTGTCAGTGATGTCATCAAGGCAAAAAACCAAACTGGATTCATCAGTCCAAAGCATAAAGCAGATGCAGTCGGAAGAGAATTACAATGTCAAGAGATGATGTATACGTTGTCAGGTAAAGTATGAAAGATCCTAGAAAGACATTATTTGTTTTGTTTCAATTAATTTGCACAAGGATGTATATATATATATATATATATATATGAATAAGATACTGGATTTGTATACCTAGAGGACTGACAGCCTAATCAAGTTGAAACATCAATTCTTATATGATCACTGAGGTTAAGCAATGTTAACCCTGGTCAGTACCTAGATGAATCACTGCTTATGAATATTAGGTGCTATAAGCTTGTATGTACAGATGGTGCAATGAATAATAGCTCAGAATTGGAAATTATAGAGCTGAGTTCAAATTCCAGTTGGGTTTGTTATATTTTTTTAAATGTAAATAATATTGGGAAAGTTATGAAACCACTTCCTCTCAGTTATGGGTTAATTAGTAGGATTTGTATCAGTAAATCATTTTTATCTCCAAAATTTTTGCAATCCAAAAATATTTTTTGGCTTTAAATAACCTGTAAAAGGTTGACAATCCATACAAAAATATCAATCAATCAATACAGAAGAGTCTATTAAACTCTCAGTTGTATCTTTGTTGGTAAAAGTTGATAGACAATTTATAACAATTCCTTTGAGGCCACTGATAACAAAAGCAAAATCCTCCTAAAACTTGTCCATTTGAAATGATTCTAGTAGTCCATTATTCTTCCTCTTTATCATGTTGTATGTTTCTTTGTTACATTTGCACTGATTGATTTCCTTGAATCTGATTTTAAAATTTGCAAAATAAAGGACACAAGTATTATTTGTTGTGTGGGGATATGTGTGTGTAGCCTACACTTTTATCATTTGTTAACTCATAATTCTTTCAATATTTGTTGCTTTTTATTGTGACTCGCAGATTATCATTCCTTGAATGTTATTAAATCAGTGAGATTCAGAAAGAAAGAATAAACCTCTGGAAAGACTTAAACTCAATTAACTTAATCTTGAGAATCTGTTTTTTCAGGGCAGCTACCTTTTTGATTGGCCTTTATAATTTCATTGAAACCATCAAATATAACAGTATCTTGCCCTGAACTTTCTAAAACTGGATGAGGAGTGCACAAGCAACCAAATCAGGATTGCATACATTTCTGATAGAACAGATGGTGTGTTCACACACATATTCTTCCCATGTACATGCTTACCTGCACATTGTATATGAAATTCTAAATTCTTAAAACTGACCAATTCCTAGTGGTTTAAAATTTTTAAAAATTTTAAGTATACAACATTAATAAAAAAATTTTAATAAACACCATCACAGTTTCAACTTTGTCAACTTCTTTCCTTGTCTGCAGGTTTAATCCCTAAGCCATTTTGTTTTTAATGAATTTGTATTGTAGAAAATGAATTTGTAGAAAATAAAAGGAATGTTGAAAACCCTAACCCTAACCCTAACCCTAACCCCAACCCCAACCCTAACCCTAACCCCAACCCTAACCCTAACCCTAACCCCTAACCCTAACCCTAACCCTAACCCTAACTACTAATCCTAACTACTAATCCTAACCATACCCCTAACCCTAAACATTTCCCATAAACTGAATCCCTACCCATAACCATAACCACTACTTAACCTCCGAACCTTAACCCTAACCCTAACCCTAACCCTAACCCCAACTCTAACCCTAACCCTAACCCAAACCCCTAACCATAGACGTAACCCTAACCCTACCCTTAACCGAAATCTTAACCCTAACCCTAACCCTAACCCAAACCTACCCCTAACCCCTACTACTAATCCTAACCATAACCCTAACCCTAATCATTTCCCATAAACTGAATCCCTACACATAACCATAACCACTACTTAACGTCCGAACCCTAACCCTAACCCTAACCCTACTCCTGCCCTAATCCCAACCCCAACCCCAACCCTAACCCTAACCCTAACCCCAACCCTAACCCTAAACCCCCCCGCCAACCATAACCCTAACCCAACCCTAACCCTAACCCTTAACCCTAACTCTTCACCCTAACCCTAACCGCCTAACCCTAACCCAACCCTAACCCCAACCCTAAACCTAACCCAACCCTAAACCCTAACCCTAACCCTGCCCTAACCCTAACCCTGCCCTAACCCAACCCTAACCCTAAACCCCAACCCCAACCCCAACCTCTAACCCTAACCCTGCCCTAACCCTAACCCCATACCCCAACCCTAACCCTGCCAACCCTAAACCTGCGCATTTAGTCTATTTTCTTGCATATCAAGATTAATGCTGATTCTTATGTAAATTGATGTGTAGAATCATATGTTCTCATTTAAACTTGATTTTGAGCAATATAAATGAGTGTACTGAAAGCCCGAAAATTGCGCATTCAGTGTGCTTTCAGGCATATCAAGATTAATGATGATTCTTATGTACATTGCTGTGTAGAATCGTATGGTCACAATTAAAATTGATTATGAGCAATATAAATTATTGTAGTGAAAGCCCAAATATTGCGTATTTAGTGTATTTTCATGCATATCAAGATTAATGCTGATTCTTAAGTAAATTCATGTGCAGAATCATATGGTCTCAACCCTAACCCCAACCCCAACCCCAACCCTAACCCTAACCCTAACCCAACCCTAACCCTAACCCTAACCCCTAACCCCTAACCCTAACCCTAACCCCTGACTCTAACCCTGACCCTGACCCTAAACCCTAACCCTAACCCTAACCCTAAACCCTAACCCTAACCCTAAACCCTAACCATAACCCTAACCCTGACCCTGACCCTGACCCTAACCCTAACCCTAGTACATGCCAGTACACAACCGACTCTCCAATCTTCAGGATTAAACTCCCACATACATCACCTCAGTCACTAATGTAGTATCGTAATAAACATATTTTCAGCATCAGCCATTAATATACATAGTATCCACAGCATCCCTAAGCTTATAAAATCTAACCCTCAAATAACTCCTCTTCCCGTTTTCCCTCCTTTCAAAGAGTATGTCAAGAACTTTTCACACTGAAGCAAAAATGGCTGTGGACTCTTTACATAGAAAACACATCAACACAGGCAAGTCACACTCATTCATTAACAATTTTCATTGTGTAAGCAAATTACTTCTAGGAAAAGAAACTCTTAAATTTTTCTTTCATGATTTTGTTTAATAAATGTTAGTTTACATTGCAAATCAATCAATCTCTGTTATTTTGTACTAGCACCTTGTCATCACTGCTATTTCATGTATTGTAAAATAGTCCTGGAAGAAACCTTATACATTAATTAGCCATCAACTTTAAAACAAGAAAAGACATTCCACCATCATTCAATGTAGATACTGGTAATACAAATCATTTTACTTAACATATCTTATCTCCTTCAATTTTCACTTCACCAACAATACATTGTTGTTTCTAAATTGTTACACTTGCATACATTCACTTACTTGCAAATACCCCTGGGAAAGGTATAAATCCATCTCCCCCACCCCTGAATAGCAGGACAGACAAGGTCCTATAGCCTTGGGTGGCAACCAGTCTACTGCAGAAAGAAAAAGTAACCTACTGTGGTAAAATATTCTGCCTAATCAGTCATGGATCAAAAGAGACATCATCATCCAAACCTGTATAATATATGACAACTGATTCTTGCAAACTTATGCTGTATATAACACAGAGTTTTTTATAATTTGGCAGAAAGTTATTTTTTATATTATTATTGATATTTTTGTATAAATTTTATTCTTATAGTTCTTCAACAATTTTTTGTTTTCAAATCTTTAATCTTTTCTTCAAGATGGCATTATATTTTATGTTTAGTCTTTGAATCATTTTAATATTTTTTATAAATGATATTTACAAAATTAGCATTGACTTTTCAACTAACTTGACAAATATTTCTGAGTGTTTCTTAAATTTAAAAATTTTAAAATATTAACAACAATTTTGTATTTGTTCTTGTTTATAAATATTTGTTATAAAATAAAATCTTTACATTTGCCTTGATAAAATCCCTCATAGAATATCATACTGCTATCAAAGAGCAGACTGGGATTCGTTCCGAGACTTCCTCTGTGACATCCCTTGGAACAACGTCTTTAGTCTTCCCATCGAAGAATGTGCATCTGAGGTCTCCTCCTGGGTTAAGGCTGGCATTGATGCCTTCATCCCTGCTAGGAAATTCCAGCTTAAATCTCATTCGTCTCCATGGTTCTCACCCGCTTGTTCGGCTGCCATTGCCCACCGGAATCATTTCTTCCGACTTTATCGTAACTATGCGTCGGAACAAAACAGGCGCCTTTTCACTTCAGCTCGTAATAAGTGTAAAAGGGTACTTAACGAAGCTAAGATGTTGTTTGCTGCCAGAATGAAGCAACGCATAGCATGCTCTAAATTCGGCTCTAAAGACTACTGGCGACTCTGTAAAAGAGTACTTAACAAGAGCAAGTCCACAATACCCCCGCTAATCAACAAATTTGAGGTCCTCACCTCCCCAGCAGATAAGGCTGAATGTTTTGCCCGCAGATTCTCGAACAATTCGAGTCTGGACTCGTCTGGAGTTTTTACACCCGACTTCTCACCTAGAACCGAGGCACAACTGAATGATGTCCACATTACACCTTCGCTTGTCTCTAAGATAATCTTAAAACTTGACCCTCACAAAGCGAGCGGTGGTGACGGAATCCCAACCATAGTCTTAAAGAAATGTGCCCCTGAAATCTCCTCTGTCCTTTCTAAGCTCTACAACCTCTGCCTATCTGCTTCCTGCTTTCCTGCCTGTTGGAAATCTTCCTCTATAGTTCCTATATTTAAAAACACTGGAGAACCCTCTGACCCTGCAAATTACCGCCCTATCAGCCTTCTTCCGATCTTTGGCAAAGTGTTCGAAGCCATTATCAACGCCGAGGTGGTTCAGCATCTCACAGCACACAGGCTCCTCTCGGACAAGCAATATGGTTTCCGCTTCACCAGGTCTACTGCTGATATGCTAACGACCATCACCGAGTACATATACCAGGCACTCGACAGGAATGGCGAAGCTCGAACCGTTGCATTGGATATATCTAAGGCGTTCGACAGAGTTTGGCATGCTGGCCTTCTATGTAAACTGCGGAGCTATGGTATAACTGGACATTTGTTTGAACTAATCCAGTCATTTCTCTCTAACCGCACAATGAAAGTGGTATTAAACGGACATGCCTCTCAGAACTACCATACAAACGCAGGTGTCCCCCAAGGCTCCATCTTAGGTCCTACACTCTTCCTGATATATATTAATGATCTCCCTGATTCCATAAGAACCCAAATAGGTTTGTACGCCGATGACACCACAGTTTACTCTCGCCTCCAACAAAAATCTGGTGTAGGCGTCAAAGCTAAACTTGCAGCCGAGATTGAAAAAGACCTCCAATCCATATTGGACTGGGGTAAGAAATGGCTAGTAAATTTTAATGCTTCTAAAACGAAGCTACTGTCAATTAACCATCATCGACAATCTCACCTACCTCCCATTAGCATGGACCAGGCTTGCCTCCCAGAGAGTAAAACACTGCGCCTCCTTGGTCTCACACTTTCAGCGGACCTCAAATGGAATGACTATATCGAATCCATTGCTAAATCCGCTGCTATGAAAGTCGGTTCTCTGTGTAGGGCCCGGAAGTTTTTTCCGTCTAAATCTATCCTGCACATTTACAAATCTACCATCCGCCCGTGCATTGAATACTGCTGCCATATCTGGTCGGGTGCCCCTGCTGTTCTCCTCGGGCTTCTCGATAAGGTTCAGAGGAGGGTCTGTAATGTGATAGATACCGACTTGGCAGACCGCCTGCAGTCTCTCTCCCACCGGCGAGACGTGGCTTCGCTGTGTCTTTTCTATAAATACTTTCACGGCTTCTGCTCCGATGAACTTAGATCACTGGTGCCCCCTAAATACGAATTTGCACGAGATACTAGATTAGCAACTAGATCCCACCCTTTTACAGTGAAATCGATAAAATGCAGCCGTAACTTCTACTCCAACAGTTTCTTTCCTCGCACTTCCCGACTGTGGAATTCTCTTCCAAACGATTGCTTCCCCGACGGCTACAATCTCCAGGAGTTTAAATGTAAGGTCAATAGACACCTCCTAACACACTAACCTGCTCCCATTCTATCAAACACTCTTCCCATCTGCCCGACACTCATCCTCGCTATCCTTACTCATCTGTCACCTTTCTCCTGACATTCCCTATGTCTAACCACTCCTTCTCTTTACCTTCCCCTATGTAGCCCCATGCGCAATAGTGGCAGTGGAATGCCTTGCTTGGGGTGAGATGATTAAAAAAAAAAAAAAAAAAAAAGGAATAAATATATTTTTCTTTTGTCTTTATTTATATTGTTCTTTTACAGATATATTCTAAAATTTTACAACTAATTACCATTACTACAAATTATTTTTAAAGCTAATATTTGTAATAAAGTACGATTATAAATATTTGTCATTGGTATTTATCTCCCATTGTTTTTTACCCAATTGAATTATAAACTTAATTC
Organism: Ascarosepion bandense; assembly: GCA_037127315.1. Lineage (NCBI taxonomy): Eukaryota > Metazoa > Mollusca > Cephalopoda > Sepiida > Sepiidae > Ascarosepion > Ascarosepion bandense. Next base: position 2,518,285 of record JBBBDQ010000788.1, on the reverse strand, counting down.
ACTCCTCCCTCAATGGAAGCCATTTTTCTTGCTGTGTTCTAATAAACTGAGTTCTCTCCCTTACTGTGTATTTCTGTATGACCGTATGGCATGAGATCTGGCTCTTTGGAAATTGATACAAGTAAATAAGAAAATTTGAAACCAACTAACAAAGTTAAAGAAACCGTGAATAGTACATTTAGTTTAATTCCTGCTTTATCAGTTAGTGTGTTACTAAAGCATAGCAAACAATAATGCCATGCTTGTCAGTGACTATTATGAATTTCATAAAAGCAGAAATGCAAAATATTTATACTCTGTACCCATGTGTAGTAATTCTGAGTAAATGCATCTTGTTTAACAATACAAAAACATCTCATACAAATTAGAAAGAAATCTAAATAGGGATTTTGATTTCTCCATTGAATATTAATACAGAATTGAGCTTAATGTTCAGCCATTTGTTTATCTGCAATGAAAATAAACAGGTAGAGAAAAATGAGTTGTCTATATTGAACAAATTTTGAAAAAATATAAAATGATGGTCAAACTAATCACAATACCAAGACAAAAGGATTTATTATGCATCTCGTAGAAAATGATAAGTATTGTCAATTATAAGTCTCTTTCTCTGTGTGCGTGTGTGTGTGTACATATATATATATATTTACATCCTTGTGCAAATTAATTGAAACAACTACTTTCATTTCTTTCAGCATACAGTCAGTTTTAAACCCACTGAAGTTACAGGGTATAATTGATTTCTATTTTTTCCTCAGATTAGGTTATTTGCAGTGGTTTTCAGTAATATGAATCTATTTTCGAGGTGTATGATGAAATTTGTTTGTCATTGAAAAATGTTGCATCATATTTTTATCATGCCTAGACGCTGTTGTCTCAAATATCGATTAGTTGTCTTACGGCCATTGTTTGTGATGGATGTTACTTCAAGGAACTGTACGAAAATTGTAATGCAACACACTGGCAAACCTTAAAGAGAGATCGCAAATATTTTTGGTGTCAGCCTTTCATCTGTCAGTGATGTCATCAAGGCAAAAAACCAAACTGGATTCATCAGTCCAAAGCATAAAGCAGATGCAGTCGGAAGAGAATTACAATGTCAAGAGATGATGTATACGTTGTCAGGTAAAGTATGAAAGATCCTAGAAAGACATTATTTGTTTTGTTTCAATTAATTTGCACAAGGATATATATATATATATATATATATATATATATATATATGAATAAGATACTGGATTTGTATACCTAGAGGACTGACAGCCTAATCAAGTTGAAACATCAATTCTTATATGATCACTGAGGTTAAGCAATGTTAACCCTGGTCAGTACCTAGATGAATCACTGCTTATGAATATTAGGTGCTATAAGCTTGTATGTACAGATGGTGCAATGAATAATAGCTCAGAATTGGAAATTATAGAGCTGAGTTCAAATTCCAGTTGGGTTTGTTATATTTTTTTAAATGTAAATAATATTGGGAAAGTTATGAAACCACTTCCTCTCAGTTATGGGTTAATTAGTAGGATTTGTATCAGTAAATCATTTTTATCTCCAAAATTTTTGCAATCCAAAAATATTTTTTGGCTTTAAATAACCTGTAAAAGGTTGACAATCCATACAAAAATATCAATCAATCAATACAGAAGAGTCTATTAAACTCTCAGTTGTATCTTTGTTGGTAAAAGTTGATAGACAATTTATAACAATTCCTTTGAGGCCACTGATAACAAAAGCAAAATCCTCCTAAAACTTGTCCATTTGAAATGATTCTAGTAGTCCATTATTCTTCCTCTTTATCATGTTGTATGTTTCTTTGTTACATTTGCACTGATTGATTTCCTTGAATCTGATTTTAAAATTTGCAAAATAAAGGACACAAGTATTATTTGTTGTGTGGGGATATGTGTGTGTAGCCTACACTTTTATCATTTGTTAACTCATAATTCTTTCAATATTTGTTGCTTTTTATTGTGACTCGCAGATTATCATTCCTTGAATGTTATTAAATCAGTGAGATTCAGAAAGAAAGAATAAACCTCTGGAAAGACTTAAACTCAATTAACTTAATCTTGAGAATCTGTTTTTTCAGGGCAGCTACCTTTTTGATTGGCCTTTATAATTTCATTGAAACCATCAAATATAACAGTATCTTGCCCTGAACTTTCTAAAACTGGATGAGGAGTGCACAAGCAACCAAATCAGGATTGCATACATTTCTGATAGAACAGATGGTGTGTTCACACACATATTCTTCCCATGTACATGCTTACCTGCACATTGTATATGAAATTCTAAATTCTTAAAACTGACCAATTCCTAGTGGTTTAAAATTTTTAAAAATTTTAAGTATACAACATTAATAAAAAAATTTTAATAACCACCATCACAGTTTCAACTTTGTCAACTTCTTTCCTTGTCTGCAGGTTTAATCCCTAAGCCATTTTGTTTTTAATGAATTTGTATTGTAGAAAATGAATTTGTAGAAAATAAAAGGAATGTTGAAAACAACTTTGTTATAAAAATTAATATAATAATTATCAATTTTTTTTATTAAAGACTACCAAAAATATAAAACAAATAGTACTATCAAATTGATAAAGCAATTGGTAGCGAATACCACTACTGCAGCAAATTAGTGGTTTACTACTATTGTAAATGTGAGAGGTTTATTGTAGCAGTAAAAGAAATAGTGTAACAAATGACTGTAACTTTAACTTTCTTCCTTCCTGACTACAAATTGTAATCTTCCCAGTTTCTTGCTAATAAATTTACATACATTTTTTTTTGTGCATCTTAAATTTTGATATATGATATGACACATAAACATTTTTAATATTGTGATAATTTTTTATGTGTATTATGTATTTTTTGTGGATTTGAATTAAAAGAAAAAAGCAAAAAGGGTGTTTAAATATAAGATATTTTTATTTGCACTATTTACATTATTCGGGTCATTGTTCTCATCTTTGCTGCTGTGTTTATGACGTTTCGGCTGTTGTACGCTTTGGCATTCTTTAGGTGCTATGAATTTCAAACCAAACCCTTTATTATAATCACTGGAGTATATTATTCTCATTCCTTGTGTGAAGCCTCGTTTGGTAGTCATGAGTTATCTCCCTCTAATCTGACACTCTAAGTTACTTGTTCACCACTGTTGTAGCCTGGTATTGAACTCACAACTCATTGGGTCAAGTAACTGGAATTAACCAACACCTATATTCACTAGGCCATATGTCCTTAATTTTATTTGAATGTTCTTTTTTACAACTAAACATTTCTAAAAATGCGTGAGTGTTAAAGTTCATAATATTGATACTATTTCAATTCATTCATAATATTCATAATGTTTCAATTCATTCATAATTCAATTTCATATTTCAAAAAATAATTAACAAAAAGGAACATGTATAAAGTCGAATTTATACTTTCTTACATGTAATTTTTCAAAAGTTAACCATCCTCCCTGACAGATCGTAACTTTGTCTACTATAAATTTAAAAACAACTTCTGCTAATATTTGCATTCACAGAAAAATTTACATATAATAAAAAAAATTAACAATCACATATAGTTTAAATCTGATTTTTAAAATTATGTAAATATTAATAAAAACACAGCTTCAGTATTTTGAAAACTTAAAACAATCACATGGTTACTTATTTTAGTACAACATTTTACTTACAATTATTGCCATGTGATGCGAACAACAGTTAGTGCCTTTTTTGTGGATTTAAATCAACTCACAACAAAGAAAAAGGTGAAAAAGATGTTTACATAGGAAAATAATAGATATTTTTATTTTCGTGTGTGAGTTTCAAAAGTTCTTGCATTTGTCAGGATAGAGTAGTTGTCCTTATAGCTGTTTTCCAAGATAAAAAGAAATACAAAATAAATGTGATTTCTTTGTGTGTATGTGTGAGAAAAAAATTACTTCTCAACTCACTATACTGATGACACATTTATTTAATCCTGTCTTAATAGTAAGTCTGGTCTGTTTGATAGATCAACTCTAAAAAAATGACCTTCAATCCACTCTTATCTGGAACAAGGAATGGCTTGTTTATTTGAATGTTTTTAAAATTAAACTGCTCTCTATCAATCATCTGAGAGACCCCTTTCTATCTTCCATTGACATGGTTGAGGATCACCTCCAGGAGACTGACTCATTATGCCTTCTCAGACTAACATTTTCAGCTGACATGAAGTGGAAAGATTATATTAAATTAATTTTTAGGTCCATTGCTAGAAAAGTTGGTTCCCTGTGTCGTGCTAAACAATTTTTCTCATTATACTCTATTTTACATATTTATAAATCTACTATTTGTCCATGCTATAGATATTTCTTTCTGCTCCTGCTATATATTTAGAGGTTCTTGGTAAAATCCATAAAAAGATCTGCAATTTTATTGATCCTGACCTGGCATCTTGGTTTCAGTCACTTTTCCAGTACTATAACATAGCTTCTCTGTAGATTTTCTATAAATACTTTCATAGTATTTGTTTTGGTGAACTTTCCTCTATAGAATCTATACTTTATGAATTTAAATACAGTACTAGCTTGGCAGCTATGTCTCATCATTTTACAATTGAAATGGCTAAAGGTAACCATAAATTCATTGCTAACAGTTCCTTTTATCACATTTCTTGCTTTAGGAACTCCCTTTCGGCTTCTTATTTCCCAGTCAACTTTAACTTTCAAAAATTCAGATGCAATGTCAATCGTTATCTTTTCTCTTCTTCATTCATGTTCTTTTAATATTCTCCCTCCTAAATAGTATACTTTTCTCATATTTTTTGACATTCAGTAATGCCTCTCCTGCATCTTAATGATTTTATTGCATTACTTGGAGTGAAATGATTAAAAACATAATACTTAAAGAAAATAACATTAAAATAGATACTGTTTAAACATCTTAATAACTTTTCATTTAGTAAAGTCAAGCCTAATCAGTACTTAGATGGGTGATTGCACTTTAGCATATCACATCCTAGAAGCTTAGATGTGTGGCTGGTGTAATAGATAATGGCTTGGAATTGTTAATAAGTGAGCTTAGTTCCAATTCCATTTGAGTTCATTATATTCAAATACCTTTGGGAAAGGTATGAATCCATCTCTTCTGGCTCCAAATCAATGGGTTAATTAGTAAAACTTGTAAAAATAAACCATTATTATTTTCAAATCCAAAACAAATCTTACAATCTAAACATATTTTCTGGCTTTAAAAACCTGTAAAGGGTTGATAAATTGTAAAAAATAAATCAATCAATAGACTTTCCTTAACAACTAATATATGATTATATATTATATTTTAACTATGTCTTAAGTATTTTCTTTAATTGTATCTACTTTATTTTTCTCACCATACTGTTCTTCCATTCATTTTTATTTTTCAATATCAAATTACCATATCTATATTTTATTCTAACATGTGTATTTCTTATATAAAAATCTCAGATATATTTTGAAATTTTATTAGCAGCTAATTTTTTTAAAACTTAACCACAGTTTTTTAAGTAACTTGGTTTCCATGGTAACTACTTTTCTTTTTTTTTTCAGTTATGTTTTGATAATGCTCACTTAAAAGAAGCAAAATGTCATTAAGAAAATACAAATGTTCAACATCCAACTGATTTTCACATAGTCCATTTTACATATTTTGAGAGGATCAATCATTTATCAGTCACAAATATACAAACATATTCAGAATTAGGATCTGAATGTTAAATGAAAGAGTGTCAAAATCTGCCTAACAAACTTGATTGTACATGATAATTGTATAAGTTTTCTGTGTATAGAAATGTTCTTTTTTTAAGTATAGTATTTCATGTAACATTATCTTTAAAAGATTATGTGTTTGAAGAAGTGGACCAATGCTCATCACTGGGGCCAGCACAACCAGTGGTTGCGGAGACTGGGCAATTTGTTGTGCCTTGCCCACTCATATGCATTCAAGTTCCCCACATTAAACCTTGACCTTGTGTTGTATCCACTTCCTACTGGATGGAAGAGGTAAGTATCCATATGTTTGAAGGTTTTGTCCTATTACAGGAAAAAAATTTGGACAATAGATTGTGTAAACCATGATTATGTCAGCTATATCATGAGTTTTGTAAATTCATTTTATAGGATTTCCTATTTCAGTAATATAGTTTACAATAAATAATTATGTAGTTAATAATAAAATTTAAAGTATTATAAAAATGTAATAAAATAACCTTACCAAGTCATAACCATTATGATAACAATTATGAATCATAAAGAATCATGCTCTCAGTAAAAATATTCATGGTGCATTCTGGGCTGGTAGCCAGACAATTCACCGAAAGAAAATTTGTTGACTGATAGTCCACCAACAGACAATTCACAGACAGGACAATGCTTTAAGACTTTTCAAGTTCAATCTCTTATCCAGTTTTTTTTTTAGAACATTCTTTGTAAGTCTTTCAGTCATCATCATGGAGTTTGTCAAGAGAGAACAAGGAAGCAGAAAGCTTTTATTTGAGGGATACACCTATATTGTTAGCAAAATTACAGAATCTAAAAGTTACTGGAGGTGCAGATGATGAAAACTGTGCAATGCAAGACTGACAACAATTGATGATGTAATTAGCAGAATGCATTTGGAGCACTTGTATCCATCAATGCTGGAACAGTTCACCAACAGTTTATTAAAAAAACTAAATGGGAGCTTAAACTTAAAAAGACTTAAAGTGTTGATCAATTGTCCTGTCAGTGAATTGTCTTTTGGTGAACTGTTTGCACATGTTCTAAGCCATTCAATACATTTGAGACTATTCTTATTAAGTTTACACACTAAATGGAAAGTGTTTATTTTTTAACAATTATTGCATAATTTTTCTGATGTTCAATTCATGTTTATAATGACAAAATCTATATTTTGAAATTTCATTTGTTTTAGTCACCTGATAGGTGCCAGCAACATCTTATTCTCTTTGTCTGATAACAAGATTTTTAAATGTAATATAAGTTCTTTTTTTTTTTTTTTTTGCTTCTGAACTTGGTACTTTTATGCCCGGATTTGCAAGAAGTATGATAGATAATAATTTTGTTTGGTGGATTAAAATTGTATTGTTTTGAGAGGGAATTAGTTACTGGATAATTCCAAAATTTACCACAGTGGGCTGGTCTTTTATATCCAAGTCTACAGATAAAAACATGCATTTGTGACTTTGGTCTTAGAACTCTGAGACCCATTATAGTATTTTCATTGTTATTCTCCTGAATCATCTATTCAGTTTATTTGAAGCTTTGTAATGCTAGTTTAAATTCACTAAACATTACTAGTCTTTCTTTTTGAGTAATAACAGTTGTAAATGATTTAAATTCAGACAGGAGGCATTTTAGAATGATGGCTATTAGAAGACTATTGCTAATCACTTCCCTGGAGGTTTTTAATAAAGTTACGATATTTTCAGATCTAATAATATAATCAGTAATAGTTGTGCTGCCCTGGACAAAATGCCAAAAAGAATCTTGCTTAAGACGGCCAGTTTAAACTCAAATTCGCTGGAACACAGAGATGAATTTCATTGAAAAACGATAGATTTTATACCTCAAATTAGGTAAAAAATCTGAAAAAAAAATGAACAAAACAAAGATGAGTCCATTGCGATGAAGACGACAGAAATAAAAGAGAGAAAAGGAAAGGCTAGAAACACGGAAGGGAGCAAGTGAGAAGCAAAGGAAAGGTAATCACTCCTACTAGCAGACATGAAGAGGCCTGATATAGTAGTAAAAGTGTTTTTAAATTTAACAAGGCAATGAATTTGGAAAAGCAGCTCAGCGTTTATATCAAGAAATAGACAATTACAACATTGGACAAGGTAAAGGCATGACTATTCGTCTGAGCAGATTCTGGACAAAAAGGTCCTTATTTCTTTTCTAAAATATCTATTTTTGGGCTAGAAGAATGAGCAACACAGAGATAAAGTGGCAACAACTATTCATTGTGCTACAATACTGCGTTTAAAATACAAACGAGAAGGAAGGGCTAAGAAGAACGAAATAACATACAAAGTTATATGAAACTGTGGAGAGGCGACATGTGCATGTGCATACGGGGACCAACAGGAACAATCTGAAGATCCCACCAAAGAACAATCTCGCTCATGTGGCCTTATCACATTGCCGAGAGTGGATAAAAAAAATGGTAGGGTGTGATAAAGGACAGGAACTTAAAACAAAAGGAAGCATAATCTATGTTAGAAAGCGCAATAATGAAAGAGAAGGGAAACAAAATAAAATAGAATAAAAATAGTAACAAGAAAGACGTCACAGTGAGATGAGAGGTAGAAAGGTAAACAAATAAAACAACAATGTCCGAATGAATTTGTTCTTGCTGACGAAAGGTCCAAGTTACAATGGTGACACTCCCCGCCTGAGATTGTTAAATCTCAAAAGCTTTAGGTGGAAGTTTGTTTTGTGTTTGTGTGTGAGTGTGATGGGCATGCATTGGCAGGAAAGTCGTAGTGGGTTTGGCAGGGAACATTGCAGGAGAGAAAGAAAGGAGGATAATGGTAGCAGTTCTGTGTATAATAGGTTGTGGAAATGGTGAGCAGAGCGACATGAGAAGTTGTTATGCAGATAAGATGAAGGGGGAGGAAGATGGAGCGTTTTAATTGATAGGCTCAGCTGCAAATGGAGGGAGGAGATGTACTGTCTTTGTCACAGGCCTCAGGAAGAATTTTGCATGGTCATTTTTTTGAATTTTCACTTTGACTTGTCACACTCTTCTGTCTCTGCTTGGAATGACACATGTAATCAGACCCAAAGGCCATTCGATTTTTCTTTTGGTTTTTTTTTTTTATGAAGAAGAAGAAGAAAATTCTTGTACCAAATGTGGCTTCCTCCTGAATTGGCAAGCATGTAGGTTGTGCTGACTGACTGCTTGTTGTCGGTTTTTTGAATGTCAAAGTTTGGGTGGCTTGAGTGGAAGAAGTGCAACCCAGCTGTGCCGACTATTTTTCTTTGCACCCTTTTCCATGATATTGAGGAAGATTCTATCTTCTATGGAGTAGGCCAGTCGGTCATCTTCCTTGGGAAGCTGGAAAACGGAGTTACACAGTTCTTTTCGGTGGTATTTTTCCTTGGCCTGGAACATGTTGAGACAATGTTCAATGTTTGTCAGGCAGCCTCCTTCTTGAGTTCTGGTGAAGACAGTGTCTACAGTAAATTATGTGTTCCTCCAAGGCATACATTCCCCACTATCACCCAGCTCATTTACAGTTTCTGAGCATATGGGGTATTGTGAGGGCTGTTGATCTGAGCATGGACCTTGCGTAAATCGATGATGTCATGACCTAGGAGTGGCAGAGTAAAGGCCTTGTCATCCAAGTTGGGAATCTTCGTCGCTATGCTAGCCAAACGCTTATGATGAAGGGCTGCTTCTGGTGTTGGAATTTCTGACCGATTATCCGGCACATTGGCGCACTCAATTAGTGTTGGAAGTGGGAGGCTGATACGTCTATCTATGGATTCGATTCTGTACCCATAGGCTCTCCTCCTGACAGTTTCTATGACCCCAGCGCAGGTCCTAGGTGAGTAAGAATAGATGGAGCCACAGTCACTGAACAACTTGAAGAACTCTGGATGAGCAGGGGACTTGTTGCTGTGTTCATCAATCATGGCATGCATCCTGACTGCATTGTTTCTCTGGCCTTGGGGATGTATCTTCACCAGGCAAATTTTCAAACAGAATTTGTTGAATACGTTGACACCACAAACCTGTGGGCAGTGAGCTGCAATGTTGTTGTTCTCCCCGCCATAGTTTGGCATGGCCCTGAGTGGCATGGTTTGTGGTGCAGGTCCAGGATGAAGGGCGGTGTTGTGGCTGTCTTCAGTCGGGCAACTCCTCCAACGGTTGCCAGCTGGATCGGGTTTGGGGTCAGGAAAGAGGCAAAAGGAGGCTTCCAAGTTGATAGGCCAATCAGATTGTGCCTCAGGGGACTGTAAGTTTTGCCGAGCAGAAGGCTGTCCTGGTTGTAGAGTGGCAAGTGGTGTGTGTTGTGAATTAAGTTGAGCGGTCTATTCGGGTACACACTCTCTCATGCATTGCACGAGACCAGGAGGAGTCTGGTCAAGTCAAATACCGGATCTTCTATCACTGAATGAGATGCACCTTTCAAAGGCTTTCAGTGCAGCTTGTTTGCATACTATATCTTTTTCATTTTCTAGAACCCTCTTTTCAGACTCCATCTTGGCCTCAGCTTCATACAGTTTATTTTCCCTCTCCACAAAGAGCAGGCGTGCTTTGGTCATCTCCAGTTTAGCATGGACAGCCAAGTCTTTGGATGAGGTGGAGGATAATCTGGAGCGCGTTCAGTTTGACATGAGAGATTTTCGCTCCATGACGTTTGTGGATGCGTATTGGGACCTGTTGCAGAGAAGAGTCGACTAAGAGTACCGGAGCCTGATGGGTTTTTGAGAGATTAAAAGCTGTCACATTAAATATCTGGTAGGGAAATCCACAAGGAGCCATGGGAAGGGAAGCTGGCCTCACTGCATCAACAAAGCCTTCACAACATGTACGAAGAATTTTGATTTTTTACTGTGCTGCCCTGGACAAAATGCTGAAAAGAATCTTGCTTAAGACCTCCAGTTTAAACTCAAATTCGCAAGAACACACAGGTGAATTTCATTGAAAAACAAAAGATTTTATTCTTTGAATTAAGTAAAAAATCTGAAAAAAAATAATGAACAGAAAAAATATTAGTCCACTGCAACGAAGAAGACAGAAATAAAAGAGAGAAAAAGAAAGGCTAGAAACACGGAAGGGAGCAAAGCAAGAACAAAGAAGAAAAGGAAAGGCAACACTCCTACTAGCAGACATGAAGAGGCCTGATATAGTAGTAAAAGTGTTTTTAAATTTAACAAGGCAATGAATTTGGAAAAGCAGCTCAGTGTTTATATCAAGAAATAGGCAATTACTACATTGGACAAGGTAATGGCATGACTATTCGTCTGAGCAGATTCTGGACAAAAAGGTCCTTATTTCTTTTCTAAAATATCTATTTTTGGGCTAGAGGAATGAGCAACACAGAAATAAAGTGGCAACAACTATTCATTGTGCCACAATAATGCGTTTAAAATACAAACGAGAAGGAAGGGCTAAGAAGAATGAAATAACATACAAAGTTATATGAAACTGTGGAGAGGCGACATGTGCGTGTGCATACGGGGACCAACAGGAACAATCTGAAGATCCCACCAAAGAACAATCTCGCTCATGTGGCCTTATCACATTGCCGAGAGTGGATAAAAAAAATGGTAGGGTGTGATAAAGGACAGGAACTTAAAACAAAAGGAAGCATAATCTATGTTAGAAAGCGCAATAATGAAAGAGAAGGGAAACAAAATAAAATAGAATAAAAAATAGTAACAAGAAAGACGTCACAGTGAGATGAAAGGTAGAAAAGTAAACAAACAAAAAAACAATGTCCGAATGAATTTGTCCTTGCTGACGGAAGGTCCGAGTTACAATCGTGACAATAGTTTCAGCGCTTGCTTTGCAAAGATAAGTTAACTACATCTACAAGAAAATTATTTTTGGTTCTGTTTTTTATAAATAGTGCTCTTTCAAAATTTGCAATGCTTTTCTGCCATTGTCAGGGGCTTCTATCGTAATAAGAGACAGACTTGGATCATTGAGAAATTGCATTAATTTGGCAAGTGCATTTGAATTCTTTTCACAGTGCTCTTCATCATTAGGATGATCAAATGGTGCCAAGACTGTTTTGTGTCACTTTTAGATTCTCATGTATACTAAAATTCTTACCTTCCATAGTTCATGTTTTGATTTGTTACTGTTGAAACAAAGTCTATTTCTGGGCTCATAACCTGTAAAGTGAGTAGCCGTGGTTAAATGTAAAATAAGTGACAGAACTGCCCAACAAACAGAATTGACAAAATTTGCAACAAGCAATGACAAGAAAAAAAAAAACAGGGCAACAATGGTACAAAGCAAGAAACAATATATGCAAGGCAAATCAACAGTAATATGGCAAAAAGTTCACAAAATAAGAATTGGGGTTGGCATACAAGAGCAAATTCGGATAAACAAAAGTAGCATTCTGACTTCAAGGTAAGATAGACTGGGACTGAGTTAGATTAAACCAAGAACCAGTGTATTTTATTGGCTAGAAAAAATCCCAGCATGCATTTGTGTGCTTCTACTATAAATTGGGAAGGGGAAAGTGTTTTTCAGTCATTTCTTCTAAGGATTGTTTTTGGTATTCATCCCTCCACCCCTGCTCATTTTCATATCATTATATTTTTATATATATTTTTATAAAAAAAGAGTTGTACATAAAACAAAATTTTTATATCATGGGTTTTTCCCCTTTTTTACATCCCTCTGTGAATATGTGATATTATGGTATATATTGGGTTCTAAGGTGATGGACAAGTTCTTGTGAAATAACATACTGTAATGAGTGATAGGTTCGTGAATCTGATTCTAGGATAGAAAGTGTTAACCAGCCTCACCTCACCTCCCTTTTGGCCATGTGCCAAAATTATTGTACATCATAAAAATACATATTCATTCCTTATAAGGATTGAAACCAACACTACTGTTGCACAAATTCAACCCAAACATTAAGAGACATATTCCACAATTGCTGTTTCTTTTTTATATTAATGACATGGCATATTATACATTTCCTCAATTAATCATAATTCTATCAAATCTTCAACTTGTCCTAGTTTTTCAAACTCACAATATCAAATTCCATTTGATAAATAAATCAGAAGGCTCTTGTTACATAAGCACAAACTTGCTTCTCTCAGCAATAACTAATTTCTTTTTTAGTCATGTTGTTTTTAATGATTTCCTGTATTTTTTCAAAAGGTAAGTCTTTTAATTTTGGAGTGGGGTGAGGGAGAAGGTAATTAAAGAGACTTTCATTACTGTAGCTGTAGCCATGAATAAACTTGTAAAGAAAAACAGACAATATTTGTTTATATTTTTTAGATGAGAGATTGTAATTACTTATATCTTACACTTTTACATGGCCTAGTGGATAAAAGTGTTGATTGAGTAATCCAAAAAGTGACATGACCCTAACAACAGAGGGAATAAAACTTGGTGATTTGAGTTACTAAAGCGAATTAACTAAAACTGAGATTTCCAAAAAAAAAAAGACATGGCATGTGGAAGTAGAACAATCTGCCCAATAGACTAAATAAATGTTTTGGTTTTAAATTCCAATGCATATCACCTAAAGAAGGTCGGAGTATAAAACTGCCAAAAGGTTGTAAATATGGCAATAAAGATGAGAACAACAATCCGAACAATGTAAATAAAAACAAATAAACATTTAAGCTTGTAGCAAAGCTTTATTCAATGCAATTTGACTACTGCTTATTAGTGAAGTTGAATTATTTTTGTTATAGTTGAGTAGTTTGAGGAAGAAACAACTATGGTTGCCTTCCACCACAGAACCATCGGTAACAACTGACTTGCTATCCTGTAACTTCTTAGTTCTGGCAACAGTAATCAAGCATCTCAACCAGTTATTCAACAATAACAGGGGCATTATGAATGACATGATTGTTGCAAAATTGTATATTATGGTAGTTGATGCTCAAATGAGTAGTGACACAAACTGAATATGGACAACTTTCTGTCCTTGTATAGATGAGATAATTTATGGTCTCCACTATTCACATATTCAAATTAGACTATGATGGCTCTCTATTCTATCTTACTCTATATTCTTATTAGATATGGCACAGGGCCAAAAGTATGGGGCACCCAGTGAGGATCAAACTCACTACTCAGTTGTAATAGGTTCTAGCATGACAAGCTTGCTAACCATTACACAGTGTCGAGATGTCCTCCTATTCTAGGTTCCATAACATTCTATTTCTTCTCCATTCTTCTTCTTCTTCTTCTTCTTCTATGTGCCCTGTCCCTTCAGAACATAGGCGATCATGACTTTGCACATTTCCCTATCCCTGGTGGCTCTGAGCATGCCTTCTCCTGTTACACCATGCAACCCTCATTCCGTCATCCACCTGATTAGGTCCTTCAAATATGTTATCCGTTGCTTTCTGCTGTCTCTTTTTCCCCTCTATCTGGCCTGTTATTATCAGGTTCTCCCAGCCCTTCTTCCTCATTGCATGTCCCAGGAACTTCAGTTGTCTCTTCCTGATGTTCAGTATTAATTTCCTTTTTGTTTCCATCATTTCTAAGACCTCATCATTGCTCACATGCTCGATCCATGATATTTGCAGCATCCTTCTGTAGAACCACATTTCAGTTGCTTCAAGTTTTTCCTTCTCTACTCTATTTTCCTCTAAATGTAATTTCATTCATCTTTGATATTGTATATATTTTATAACCAATAGTTCCATTTTCTGATATCTTCAATTTTCCCTTTATCATCTGTGAAATATATTTTTTATGTCTGTGAGGATGGAATCTTTTTTTACCAGCTACACTCTTCCCAGAGGTACATATTAAACTCATTTTGAGCATTTTGAATTTTCTTTTGAAGAGTTCCTATTTTCATATAGGATTTTAATAACATAAAAAAAGAATTGATATTGTACCTCAATATTTTTGATCCTATTATATTTAAGACTCCAGAAAAAAAAAACTTTTACCATTTCTAGAACCAATATCTCCATCTCCCCTCTGTATAAATGGTAGATCAGCTCCAATCTTTATCATCATATTAATAAAATTGTTAGGCAAGAAAGAATATTCCCAGATTGTATTTCCTTGTTGTACACATTAGTATACGGATGAAACAGAATAGTTGAAAGACAGGAAACACAAACATACATTAATCTCAAAATGTTCTTATATACTATTATATAAACAATTGTCACTATTTTTCCTACACAGAAATTATAAACATAAGTATACAACAGTGTGAAAGGGGTCAAAAGGGACAGAGTATTTTAATATTTTCCAAAGGAAAAATTAGCATCATCAGATAGAAAAAATTGAAGATGACTTCTTTAGTTGAAATCTTGGGCCATATTTTCCATACTTTTTTCTGAAATGAACTTTGGATAATTTCTTCCTTGTCTGAGGAAGCCTGTTCATAACTTGTAAAAGTCAGACATTAAAATAAATTTACACAAAATGTGTGTAATTTTTTATAGTATTTTATTCAAAGAATATTTGCTGCTTAAATAAACACACACACACACACACACACACACACACACACACACATAAAAAGAAAGAGGGTGAGTGTGAGATGTCCTTTTTGCATATAAATGAAGTCAAAGTTCAGTTAAAGATGTTCAATGACTTACATTTGAGAACAATTTCTTGTTAGTTTGCAAGAATTGGGTATTCTGTTTGTAGTCAAATAAAATTAGGGCATTGTTTGTTGTGTACTTTCTGTGTTGTATCAAATTAGAACATTAGTACTTTCTGTGTTGGGTTCTATGGTTTACTGGTGATCAAATGACACCTGCAGGACAAGAAATGAGTCATGTCTTATCTCTAAGGTATCCTGTGACTAAATGTAAAAGAAAAAAATGGTATGGACTTTATGACTTTTTATTTTATACTGCTTCTTATCAATGCCATCTAGCAGTCATTAGGAGAATCTCCTTGGCAAACAAGTGGAATAGTCCTTGCTATATTAGTATTTACTAAATAATAGTCTCTGATTCCAACTTGTATTTAGTAATCCCTTCTTACTTTTCTGTTCTTCATCTATTGTGTGTCCAATTTCCTTTTAATCATTTTTCAGTCATCTTCAGTTATAATTCCAAACAAAATGTTAAGTGTTTTCCTAATAATGAGTATTACTGTTCTTGTTCTTTTCGGTGCCAACATTAATTAATTAATTAATGCAGATAATTTTGTCTCTCTCCATATTGCTTCATCAGTGTTAAGTTTTCTTAATTAAAGTTACCTAACAAGTTCAAATTTCCACTCTCTCAAGACCTTTCAGTCACCTTTTCTCCAGAATTTTTGTTCTTAATATTTCAGTTCCCCAACCTCCCAAAAGAGTATGATATAGTTTTGAGTAACTCATAAACTTTATGATTCACTTGGGCATCATTATCATCACTTTCTTGATATTCTTAAAAGAATATCAAGCCAGATTTTTTACCAATTTATTTTAAATTCATCACATCTTCCATCTCATATTTTTCACAAATTATTTCAAATCTCTGTAAATCTCTGCAAAGTTAGCCATTTCAACATTAAGAAAATTCTCTAAAAATTTATGTAAAAAAAACCCCTCTGCCTCTTTCCTGTATCTATAGCAAAGCTATTTCCAACTAATGTTGTGTTTGTATAAACCTTTTTGATAGGCCTTGTTTCTGAGCCTGGTTGTGGTGACACAATGTCTGGTAAAAAGCAATAAAAAGTTAAGAAAAAATGGCATAAGAAAAGAATTCCTTTGCCTGATCATTTCTAATCAATCAAAAAGAACTGGAACCTGATACAATTTTGAAAAATAATTTACTGAGCCAGTCATACAATCAAAAAAGTCATTAGCCATCAACCATTGTTCATCAGGATTGTGTTCATGAATGAATAGATATAAGATATAAGTCATCAGAGCAATTGACTTTAGTAGCACATTGGGAAAAGATGTTACTGGGTTGTGATAGGCTGAAAGAATTCTAGGACAATATACAAAAACTTAAAAAACAGATAATATTGAACATATTCATTTGCAACAAACATGCAACCAGGCCAAATTTTCATCAGTAATACATTGTTAACTCATGCTCTTCAATTATAATTCTACAAGGCAGTACCAACTTCTAAGTGTTTTCCTTAAATACTAATCATTCTACAAATTCTTTCATTTATCAAAAGGATTCTTTTGTGATTAAGCAACCTTCCAACCTATGAACATCCAGCAAAAAATTTACAACTCTACATTCTTTCTTTAAAGGACCATCTGAGCACTTTGTGAACTTTCTTGATACTTTACTTTTTCTACCAAGTAGTTTTATAACCACTGTTTCTACTATAAGCCTCCACTTTCTTAAGAAGCTTTTTATTTACCAAGCTTAATTTCTTTAGGTATGCAAAATAATATTTTGAGAAAACCCTAGACCTCTTTTCTTTTTCAAATAATAAATTATTGTAAATAAACAATTTTGTCAAATTTGAATGTTCATGCCTGCAAAAACAAAAAAATAAAAAAAAAAAATAATGGAGTTCTAAAGGAACATATTTTTGCATGACACCACTTTTATTTTAACTATCTTCACTTCTTGGCCATGTTTATTGCTTTAAAAAGCAATGATTAGAATTGTAATAAAACCTAAACATATGAAAGAGAATTTATTTTTTCTTTGTTCTTGAGAATTTACAACAAAAATAATAAACTCTATTTATTTATTAGATTGTTATTGGAAAGATTGTCAAAAAATCGGCTAATTGTCAATTGATTCAAAACTTTAGAAAAATGGTAAATAATAAGGATTTCCTTATAGTTAGTTCACATATTTCAATAATTCAATAAATGTTTACAAAGTTATGAATAAAAAATTGTTTCCATATTTATTTCTTTATAAATTGGTAAATGATAAATATTACATGGTGTTAGTTTTAATACAATTTTATGAGGTTTTAGAATGTTGTAAATATAAAATTATTCTTGTAAATAAACAATCTAACAAATAAATAGTGTTTAATATGTTTGTTTTAAATTCTTTAAAAAGAAAATGTTTAAAATCACTTTTATATATTTAGGTTGTATTACAATTCTAATCATCACTTTTTGAAACAATAAACATTGACAAGAAGTGAAGGTAGTTAAAATAAAAACTGTGGTATGAGAAAATCTGTTCTTTCAACATACTGTATTTTTTGTAGGCATGAAAGTTCATGTTTGCCACAATTTCTTTGTTTCAATTTTTACAGTTCTTTTTTATTATTATATATTTTGTTATTGTTAATTGATTTTTTTTATATAAGAATCAAATTTTTAATATCTTTCAAAATTAACCTGTTTTATCACTAATATATTTTTTTAATGATTCTATTGTAGGCAGAGAGACTCAGCAATTGTGGAGATACATAGGGGCCAATATTTTTCTAAAGAGGAGGAGGGCAAATTCAAGAAATGTCTTTATTTTCAAACTATACCACTATCATATAGACAACTTAGGTATGAGTATAAGTATGTTACTTCACTAAATAACTTTTTGTTCATAGTAGTGGAGTTCTACTCTATTCTTGCCCTCTTTTCCATTTTCAAGCTGTTGGAACACAAGAGAGGTTAATTTCAAAACAAAATCAATGGGTTAATACTAATGTCCAGACTAGCAGTACACTGTGATTTGTCTGCTCTGATTTCTGTACGTGTCATTAAAAATCTAAATGAAAAAGAAAATGCAGAGGGAAAAGTGCTGAAGATCAAGTCTTGTCAAAATCAGAGACTGATTAGTCTCATCAATTTTTAAGGTTTAGAAAGTGGGGAGGGCAACTGAAGAACCAGCCAAATTTCTGGTGGGGACTTGGTCTCTTCTACCACACCCCCACTCCATAGAATCACCACTGGAAAAATTCACTGTGATTTTTGTTTCTTCTTTCTTTTCATCTTTTTGTCTTTATCACTTCGAAGATAGTTCTTTCTTTTCATATTTTCTCTTTTTCTCTCACTCCTCATTCTTACTTCCATTAATGGGACTTTATTTTCAGAGCCCTGTCCTGATGATTCTTTTCTTCTATATGCCATGTCCCTTCAGGACGTAGGCAATCACTTCCTACCTGTTGTAACTTTAAGTAATGTTTATTCCCTTACTATCCCTCCCAGTCAATTTTCTACAATCCATACACACAAGCTGTTGATTAGGTAGGTTACTTCCCTCTTGCTTTTAATATGGCCTAGGAATGTCAGATTCTCAAAACATTCTTTCCTCATTATGGGCCTTAAAAATTTTGTCTCTTTCTGATCTCAAACAAAAGTTTTCTTTTTGTTTGCATTTTCTTTACAAATTCCTCACTTTTCACATATTCCATCCATGTCATTCCCAGCATCCTTTTGTATAACCATATCTCTGTTGCTTCATAACTCCTCTTTATCTGTGAGGGAAGGATCTGGCATTCACTACCATGTCAGATGATTGATATTACATAGCAATTCAACACTCTTTTCTTTGTTACCTCACAAAATTTTCTTGTTTCTCAATATTGTGCTTAGTTGCTGGGAGGTATCTTTAGCCATTCCAATGCCTCTAGTGATTTCTGTGCCACATTTTCCCAACAATTTGCTGTATCTTCTTACAATTGATGGTTAAGGAGGGGTTAATTATTTTCTTCTGACCAATTATTTTTCTCTCTCATCTCCCAACTATTCTATCTACTTTTTATATCTTTGACTGCTACCAGGTTATTTTTCATACAAAATTCTAGCATTAATCCAGGCTTTTACACTTTTATTTCTCCTTTGCAAAAAGGACATTTGTCATCCTTCATGAAGTTAGAATGACCGAATAAGTAACACTTCAATTCTGATTAATGAAACCTTATCTTTTGAGGTTCATTCTCCTGAGCCAGCTCAAGAAGTGTCATCACTTTTCTCAGTACTGTTATTCCTTTTTCCTTTCTGCCACTGGGGAATCAAGTCCAACTTGGCACCTACATTTTCTGTTCTCAACTCGGCTTGCAGTTTGGCTAACATTGTCCTTCAAAGCGATTTTCTTGTCTAATTGGTACAGGTAATCTTCCATCCTTCTATCTCTGCTATTTTTAAGTCATAAGCATGCACGTGTTTGACCTTCTCTACGATTTGATCCTAAATTACAAAAGTAGCAGGATCTGTCTGAACTATGATCCTATGGAAGAATTTCCATCTTTGGTTCAATTATTACCAGTCTGACCCATGCTTTATAGCAGTCATAGGCCAACCCCAGCCTGTATGTGGTTTGTTTGGTCTTTCTGAACGACCTGCTTAATTTAATAAGGAAAATAGCATTTCTTAAAGTTTTGTTTCTTTCTCGTTTCTTCAGTCAGACACTCTCTTATGCATAACCACATACATAAAATATGATTAAGTACAATGTTTCTTAAATGTTGTAAACATTTGATAAAAATATTGTTTTCATCATTTTGACCTATTAGCAATTTTCACTAAAGAAGTAACATTTCTTATTTTAGAAACATTTTCTTTAAAGAAGAAATATACATTTTTATTTTCAAATGAATAAATTAAAAATTCATTACAGTCATCAGTGATAATATTATACAAAGACTTTAATTTTTTAATTATAGAAAAATATTTTCCTCAAAGAAAAAGAAATCAACTTTTTCACCATTTCAAAGCTATATGCTTATACATATGATCTTCTGTAGTGAAAATAACCGAGGTACCTACTATGAAAAATTATCTTGAATTTTTTTAGTAGTGATGAGCCTTAGATTATGCAGCCCACTACTAAAAAAAGGTTGACCATACCTGCTTTATAGTAAACTAGATAACTTAAATTTTTTTTTTATTCCTACCCTCCTGTGATCTACAAGGTTCAATTGTTCACCTGTTTCAGGTACCATATATTAGTCTTGGGAGACACAGTTCAGTATAACACAAGGTAGTAGTTGAGATAGATACGTGGATATGTGGAGAAAATCAACACGCATATGTAGTTGAGTAAAATAAACTCATAGGTGAAAATCAACGTGTATATGAAGTCAAGTGAAATAGACCCATGGAAGAAAATTAACTCGCATATACAGTGAAGTGACATAGACACATGGTTAGAAATATTCCAAAAATTATTGCATTGTAGTAGTCAAGATTTAGTCTCTGCTGTTCGTTTTGTTGGTGAAAGTGCCTTGATGTTGTGGCTGATCGCCTGGGTAACCATGTAGTCTACCACGTTCAACTAAACCTACCTGTTGTGGGAGTCTTTTGCCAGCCAAGTCAGATCTGGGTGAAATCAACTTTGGCTTTATATTGAGCCAGTGGCTCAGAAACAGCTTTTGGCAAAAGCTGCATGAGCCTTTTCCTCATAGGACAGGAAAGATGTTTTATGAGCATGATATTTTTGGATGCTATTTTTATATGGCAGCAAATGCTGGATGATCTTCTCAAAGATGAAGGAGAGACTTGAAGCAACACAAATGTG
Organism: Ascarosepion bandense; assembly: GCA_037127315.1. Classification (NCBI taxonomy): domain Eukaryota; kingdom Metazoa; phylum Mollusca; class Cephalopoda; order Sepiida; family Sepiidae; genus Ascarosepion; species Ascarosepion bandense. The sequence continues at coordinate 2,497,197 of JBBBDQ010000788.1, read as the reverse complement.
GTTCTACAGAAAGATTCTGAGGATACAATGGACAAAATATGTGAGCAACAATAAGGTTTTGGAGAGAATGCAAACAAAAAAGAAACTTATACTTGGAATCAGAAAAATACAACCAAGGTTTTTGGGACACCTGATGAGGAAGGAGGGCTTCGAGAACCTGATACACATGGAACAGATAGAGAGAAAGAGAGACGGAGAAAGCAATGTGAAACCTACTTGAAAGGCTTGAGCAGATGGATGGCAAAGTGGGGTCTGGGAGAGATACAAAGAGGAAAAATATTAAGATCAACAATGATAGGAGCAAGTGGAGGTCCATGATCATCTAACTTCTGAAAGAACAAGGCAAATAAAGAAGAATAATTCTAGAATTGGGTACATAGAGCTGGATAAAATTAAATCTGTTTTATGGATGACAAAGTGAGCAATTATGTTAAAGAACTGAAGTTTTGACAGAGTACAAAACTGATTTCTCTTCTTTTGTGCTGTCTGCTCTACTAACCCCAAAGAAGAGTCACCATCTCTGGTACAATTATTCCCTGCCTGACCTACACATTATAATATAGTAGATCTCCCAGACCTGGATTTACATCATGTTTACTCTAATTAGTCCTTTAATCTCTCTCAGATTCTGCTGTATTTACCTACCCTAAATCGATTCTTTTCATGAATATTTTCACCGAGATTTTGAAAAGGTGTTCACTGACTTCCCTTCTGAACAACACATAATCAAGTAGGAACTAGTTTTATGAATTGAAAACTTCACCATAGCTAGGACCTGTTTTCATAGGTCAATTTAGTCTCCCCAAAAAAGGAATGAATGGATGACAGAGAAGATTCTAGAGATCATCAAAAATGTGACAACCGATAATGCCAAGGAATGAAATAAAATCATGTCATGTTTGACTGCTGCTGCTGCTGAAATAAATACAATGTTATAGCTGATATTAAAGAAAGAAAAACTGCAAAGCATCAGTAATAGCAGAATTAATCAACAGGCAGGTTATGTTTAAGGTTAAGAGTATTGTCCAATAGTTTAATAGCCTAGTGGATTAAAGTTGGTGCATGAATTTTGTGACATAGTAACTGTGACTTCAATCTTTGGGCTGGGCAGTGTATACTTGAATGTAGTGGAAACAGGCAAGCAATAACCGAGCAACACTAAGTTTAATAAAAATAAGAACTAACTGAGCTACTCCTAGACATAAACAGTATAATAAAAATACTATATCCCATAGATTAAAGAAAGTGTTCAATTCAGAATTGCTTGCAGGTTACCCAGATGGATATACACCTGATGAAGGTCAGAGGGCACAACAACCGAAACATAGTGATAACAACAACAAAGATGAGGACAATAGGCGGAATGTAAATAGTGTAATTAATGATTCTGTTTAGTCATTAAACATTGACCTTCATTTTCCAACAGACCAAGGTTACTCAGCAGCAGTTGCAGTAACACAGACTTCAGTTCTACTACTCAAACTAAACTCATAACTTAAATTCTCTCTGAAGGATGCCTACACACTGATCCAAAGCATTTAATTTTCCAAGAACTAAATAAATGTACACGTCTGGTTATGGGTTGACAGAGTGAGGCGTAGTTTAGAAGCTCTCTTATGCTGGAATGTTTAAAATCAGAGAGAGAGAGAGAGAGAGAGAGAGAGAGAGAGAGAGAGAGAGAGAGATCCATCCATCCACCCATCCATCCATCAAAATGGGCCCTTGTACAGATTGAAGCTTTTAACACAATCAGAAATACCTCTGTCTGATAAAAAAAAAAAAAATCAAATGGAATGGCAGCAACTGATAAGTACATGTCCACAGATTAACTATCAGTTGCAAAAAACATCCCATTTGAAAACTTCCCAAAATTAGAACAATCTAAACCTCAACTTAGAACAACACACTCAGGAATATGGGCAAGATTTTCTAAAATTAATGAATTTATATATTTCTAGTAAATAATGTATTTATACAGCTCTGCTTCTGGATGGGGATGTATTGTGGGAGAATGACAATAAAATAATAAAAAGAAGAAAATAAATAATTTCATTTTTTCATATTGCAAAAAGAACCAAAAAGGGTTTCTGTTCACATGTGAATTTTATGACCCTACTTCCAGAAAGGAAATGATTGTTCTCTTCTCACATTTCAATCATTAAGTTAAAAAGACTAACGAATGATCTTTTTATCTAAGATTTATTTTTTTGTCTTCAGTATCATGAAGTTGGAATATTTTATTCTAACAAATTATCTTGGCTAGACAAGTTCTTTGTTTTATTTTTTTCTTCAGTTTGGATAATTTTCCACCAAGACTTACCACATGGTATTTTAGGGTCAATTAAAAATAATTAAAATAATTCTGGAGCCGATTTCTTAGAAAAAAAAGTATAAATATCATGAAGTCCGGCCCTAATAAAGAAACTCACAAATGCCACCTAGGTTCACGTGACTCTAGATGTTGATAGGAAGACCCCAGTCATGTCCACATGCAAAAACAATGCTCAGCTCAGCATTTACCAAGCTACAAAGAGACCACCTCAGACTATGGCCTCACCGTCTACGGTAAGAACTAAATTGTATCTATCTTCTGTATCGACGTTACTACTACACATACTGACTCTTTCCTACAAACACACATATAATCACATTTTGCTGTTCTCACATACATACTCAATACAGTTTATATTTTATCCAAGAACTTTACTGACAACTAAAAACAAAAGGAAATTATTCATTCAATATATTGAACATTTTCCTACTGCATTTTTATATTCTTTCAATTTCAATGAAATTCGTGGGATTAAAGTTCCATAACAATTTTATTTTGAAATTATTATTTTGTATCGAATAGCGACACTTCGAATTTTGAAGGAATCCTAAACACACGTTTTTATTTTGTTGATTTTTTTTTCTTTTTTGGCACAATAAATAATCCAGAGATGGTCACTGTGAGAAAAATTTCAAACACTGGTATATTTTTGAATAAAAGTCTACTTGTGTAATCACAAGTTTTGTTTTGTTTCAACCACTACAACGTGATACCTTAACACCGGCTTCCTTATTTTTAAATCTTTCTTTTCTTCTTTCTTTCTTGTTTTTTGTTTTGCTTAAACGTGTCCGGTTTGGAAATCAAAACGTGCACCTAACCGGGTAAGCGGAAGTGACGATTTGAAAAGACGTCTTCATTGTCGTTAGTTGATATTTTTTGGTCTGTTTTTCTGAGAAATTATTTGCATACATTTTCTTTGATATTCTGACGTTTAGTAGCTATCGACTAAACATCTTTAACACATGTTACAATTAAAACATGGTCAAGTTTTGTAGAAATGTATTATTTTTGCGATGATTGGAGAAGGCACTGTTAAACCGGAAGTGAATGCTGCTGCTAGTCGCTCTCCTTTCTTACTCGCTTCGTCCTCCGTACTTTATTCACTTTATTAATGGTTTACGTTTGGCCAGATTAGTGTTACCTACATACCAAACAACGGGATATATACTGGATAAACATTAAATTCCAAATGATATTTCGGATCTTGAACTCTGCCTAAAGGTATGCTTTGGCTTCATTTTTTTATTGTAATTTTTATTTCAATCTTCATCCTTATCATTTTTTTCTGTGTGTAAAAAAGGAAAAGAAAAAAAGAAAGCAAAAAAAAAAAAAAGAAAGCTTATTTCTCTTTTACGTTAGAATTGATGGCGGTGTGTATTAAGAACGGAATATACTATTTTAGCTTTTTGCTTACTTTTTTAAATCTATCAGCAATATTAAACCATATTTATGATTTTATGCTCATACAGAAGGCTATCAATGTTCATCTAAAAGACTCAGGAAAAAAATTAGATTAAAATTTTTCGTTTTAACTGCAGTAATGGATTTATTTTAATAATAGCCTCTTTCAAACAAAATTTATCACCTACACAATGTCTTCTCTCAAAGGAAGCAAGTTTATTATTTACAAAAAGCCTTCTGAATTTAGTTTTATTTAACGAGTAATATTTATATTTACTATTTCCAAACAATGATATAATCCTTTATTAATTTACAGGCTAACTACCTATTTTTTTTTTTTGTATAACTTGTTCGTCTGTTGGTACGAAGACATAAATAAATAATAATACTGAGGCTCAGTAACTGAGCTGACTTGTTTGATGAATTATCTTTTTGTCTTAAATTTTTATCAACTTACCAACATTTCTTAATATTTATTAATCACTTTCTAAAAATAAAATCTTATAATTTCTACTATTTTGTAGGTTAAGTTTAAAAAATATAACTCTAAAATGGGGGATCGATTTTTAATATTATCTATGTAATAAACTCGTCCCCCTTTTCTGTGACGGACTACATTTTTTTTTCTTTTTTTGTCATAGTAAATAAATATTGGTTTGAGTGAATTTAGAAATCACTTCGTACCAATGTAAATATCTGTGACTGTACTGTGTAGTAAAAAAAATTATAATTGATACACAAACACATGTATCTTTCTTTTTTTTTATTTATTTATTTTTTTTTTTTATTCATTTTAATTTTTAATAAAGACTTTTTCTTTTGTTATTAATTTTATCCCCAGACACACACGTGTTATTTGTATCCATATAATTTGTTGTTTTTGGAATTGAAAATATTAGAAAAATATTTTCGAAGTAGAATGCCACTTGTAAACAAACCTTACAAAAATAATCATTTTTTTATTTTTTTTTAATTTTAAATTTCTATACTAAGAAAAAGATGAAATTAATTTTTATGTTGAAGAAAATCACTTTTTTTTTTTAAATTGTCAAGAGAATTTTAACTTGTAATAATGATTTAAATGTAATTTACTGAATTCATTTTGATTTTTTTTTTTTTTATCGAAATTTTCTCATTCAGTTTGAAGAACCAAACAAAACTTTTTTTTTGTGTGTGTGGAGGGGGTTCTTTTTATTTTCCTTTCATAGGAAATTTCTTTGTTTTATGACTGGAGAACAATGTGGGGGAGGAAAAGTACCCGTTTCTATTTTGTTTTCATTTTAATTCAAACAATATTTCTAGCAGTAAACCAGAGGTTCAATTTTATTTTAAATTCAATTTGAAATTAGATGAATATTTTTTTTAATATATAGTATTTTTTTTTTTTTAACTTTGCATTGATGACTGTGTACGATAAAATGACAAAAAAACCCAAAATTACGAATATCTTCATCAGATTTGGTTTGGACGATGAGAATATGACAAAAATATCTAAGATTTCTGAGTTAAAATGAATTGTGCTCTCTAAAAGGCCAATAAAGAAATCGGGTAGTTCTAAAAAATGCCATCAATATCCGCGATCCCCCGTGTCTTTCAAATCATAGGGTCATCCTGGAGACTCTACTGAACTGCCTAATCATCAAGCGTTTCTTTAGGTCTTCTCTTGACCTTTATTAATTATTGTACAAAAAACAAACTCTTTGACAACTATTATCAAAATGTCTTTCTGTGCGAAGCGAAGAAGTCAACGCTGCACTAAAAATATCATCGAAAGAAAGGCAAAAAAAAAAAAGTTTTGTTTTTTAATGATTGAATTTAAAACCATACAGCCAATAGAAAAACTCGTTTCTATAGCATAGCGAGAATGAGTTTTTTTTGTTGTTTTTTTTAACCCTAAGTAAATCATGGACCTATAACTTGTCCAAAACCTGACTACCCTTACTGTTTTTCAACGAAGGATTTCATTTTCATCTCTAGCCTAGCTGTTAGGTCCAATATAGCTTTCTACGTAGATCACTAATTTACTGTTGAAGTTTTCTATGTATTTTTGTTCAATATTTTTTCCTTGTGACCTTTTTAGTAGTTTCTTTCCTTTTAATTTTGTGTCTTTCACCATTGTTCTTTATATTTTTTAAATCTTTTTTTTTCTGTTTACATTTGCAACACTGACTTATGAGAATAGAAAACAAACATTTAGTAAGCAAAATATGATTTTCGGGTCTATGTTTGGGAATTTACTTGTTTCCCATTGCATTAAAAAAAAAAAAAGTTCTCACAAAGACAAAAACACCTTTTTATTTTTAAAGGGTTGATGCAATGAAACTTATTTTGAAATTGAAAACCGATTTGCATAATCAATGCGCAAAAAAAAAAAAAAATTGAAAGAAAATTATGTTCTATTAGTTATAAATGAAACTTAAGTTATATTTTTTTTTTTTTACGCTTTGAAAGTTGATGATGGTATTGTAAGTTTTTGACAAGAGTAAAGACTTACCTTTTTTTTTTTTTATGTGATACAGATTTATTTATAAAACAATGTTTCAAACTCAAAAAAGAAAAAGAGAACACTGCACTGTGTGAACACTGAGTGTTCTCTACAGTATTGGAATTCCTTCAACGTCTGTAAAGAAAGATTCTATTTTTTTGCCTACCTTAAAAAAAAATCACAACGATAAAGTCTTTATCGTTGTGATTCTTTTCATAAAGAAATTTAAAGGAATATTCCCCCAGACACTTCAGAGAAGACTTTTCTTTTCTCGATCAACAAATATCTTCTAAATTATTCAACAATCGGTTGTTTTTGTAAAATGTTAAGATTTCTTTCAGTTCTCTAATCTCTTAGACTCTATTTAGCTTTTTTCAACTTCTAATGTTGTGTTCCAATATCTCCAATTCAGTATGTTGTTTCTCTTTTGTTTCCTTCTTTTCATGTGCGTTGTGGTGCAGTGAATATCTGCTCGGAACGAGAAATTCCAGTTAAATTCATTCACTTACGCGGGAAAGGTATTAATCCGTCTCTTCCTACCAGTAATGGGTTAAATAACAGGACTGATTTGGTTCTATAGCCTTGGCTGGCAACCAGTCTACCGCAGGAAGTAAATGGCAATCTATGATAATCTATCCAGTCAGTGATCGCCCAAGCGCGTATCACGTATGGCACTTAAACTGACTGACATGGACATTCGTAGATCTGAAATTAAAATAAACAAAAAAACAAATAAAATCAATGACTATAATTTTTTTAATTATTTTTAAAGAATCTTCTAGTTGTATAATGGAATTTCACATCAACAAGTTAATGTAAATTAAAATGTAAATATTTCTAAACAAGACCTAGCTGAAATCCACAAGTTGTATTTTTTGAATATCACTGAAAATTGTTTTGATTTTGACTTCTGAGTTTTCTTATTGAACAATCGATGAAAAAACTTATTGAAAACCATTTAAATTTAATAATTAACATTTTTATTATAGTTTAAATGTATTTTTTTTTTTTTTACACAGTGTCAAAACTAACAATAACATCTCTGGGCGGAAAATATCGGATTGAGTCTCATTTTAATGACGCTTTTTGCGTGTTAGAAGGAAGGGTCAATAAAGGAGAAAGGACAAAAAAAAATAGCTATTTTTTTTTTTTTTTTTTTTTTTGTATTTCTGTTTAAGTTGTCTTGTGGACAAACTAATACTTGCTTTTTTTTTTTTTTTTTTTTTTTTTGGATTATGAAGCAAAACTTTATTTTGAATATAAAACAAGCATGAATTAAAAATATAAATAAATAAAATCGGGGGCACTTTGTGTTGTATCATTTTTTTTTTTTTAAATAAATAAAACTCCAGGATAATTTTTTCATTTTATTTTTTATTTATTTTATTTTTATTTAATTTTTATAAAATAAATTCGTGCTAGAAAAAAAAAAGGTTAATTAAAAATAAATTCTTTTCCAAATCAAGAAATTAATTTTTTTAGAATTTTAGTTTTTGATTTGACATCTAATACTTTGACATTTGTTAATCTCAGATGTAAAATATTTTTGATTTGACATCTGTTAACCTGTCAGTTGGTCTTGCTTGACTCTTGATTAGTAATTGTTTACATATTTTTAAAGTGAAATTATGTAAGCTCCGAAGAAAGTAGGTCTTTGTTTTGCTGCTTTTTAAAGCTGACGACAAACATTTTGAATTAGAAAAAAAAAAAAAAAAAATTATGAATGAATTGATAAGCATTTTTCGTTAAAAACGCTTAACAAAAGTTTAAATTTTCATTAAAACCCTCAATGACCTAGAAATATTTCCTTGCAGAGGTGAATATTTGACATTTGTTCAGGAGATAAGATTTTCTTTGAACCAGATAGCTGCTCTCTCAAGTGCCCCGAAATAACACATCTCGCTGAAATTTATGCAAATTAAAATAATTTTTTCTTGGTAAATATTTTTTTTTTTTTGTCTATGTTCTCGTCTATATAGGAGACTAAAATCAACTTATACTCGTAAAAAAATTGTTACATTGTCCTATTAATGGTGTTTGTATTGCATCGTGGTGAGAAGCGAGTGACGTGAGCTGTTCAAATAGCTTTTTCTACTTTTTTAATCTTTCTCTCTCTCATTGTGACCGTAAATTATTATTTTTGTTCTGTATTCAGTACCCGCCTCCACCAAAAAAAAGTCTCCTCCGTCTCTCTCTCTTTCGTGTGTATGTGGGTGAATTAATTTAGCCAACAATGAAATCATTTCTAACGTCCATGGTTGTACCTTATGGTTGGTAACATTCGTTTGGTGAATACGACACTAACACTTACACTTCTCTTTGAAAAATGAAATCGTTTTCCATGAGTTGTCTTACTGTGTGTTGATATGTTTCAATATGGCTTGCAGTTCCAAAAAATGCCAGTATAAACAAACTATAACATTTCAGAAACAACATACGTTTCAAACCTTACAGATGCATGGTTGTCGGTGCAGTCACTTCATTTAGATTTGGAAACAAGAATTTTTATTTCATGAATAATGTTTACTAGAAAATACCCGTGAGAATGTCACGGTTTGTTTCTAATCAATCATAATGATTGAATAAGAAGCTCCTTGTTAGTCCCACAACTTTAAAAATATCCATTTATTAGAAATGTCACTATGCATCGTTAAATAATTGAGCTTCAGTTTTTTTAAGTCTTTTAATAACTATTTTAAATATGAATGTAGCTCATTGTTTAGAAAGGGTACACATGACAAACATTTGAAATTGACAATTTTTCATTTCATCTAAGCAGATGTTAAACACGTTATCTTTCCTTTTTCCTCACTGAAACCACAGTCTGTGTTTTCAGTCTTTCTTTGTGATAAAAGTAGAATAGTCTTTCCCTTTATGAGGTATTGGTAGGGTGTAAATGATAGTGAATGTAAGGGCAGACTAAGGAACAAGCAGAATTATAATAATAGGACTGTATTATTGTAAAATATTGTATGTACCTCCACTAATTCGCTGAAAAAACAGCATAAGAAATAAAGGCCCTAAACTTAAATAAAACAAACTTTCCTTCAAAATGTTTATTATTATAGGTACCTCCACTTGTTCACAATAATTTGCGATACCTAAGCTTTAAAATAAATTTTGATAGATAAACAAAAAAAAACACTTCTTAAATTTAATTTTATCTTAATTGAAAGCTAAATGATTAAATTTACTATTTCCACTAAGCAAAATAATACTCGGTTGTATTTCAAATGGAAGTTATATTCATTGGAATATAAAATTGTGAGATTTTTTTTTTTTTTAAATTTTTCTGCATTTTTGTGCAATTGTCACATTTGTAAACAAAAAATAATTCTCGGTTTAAAAAATCTTGTAAAAATAAAATATACATCTCACTCATTTGTAGAAAATTATCAAATTTAAAGTTAAATTAATCTGATTTGAAACAAATATTAGTTGTTTATAGCATGAAATTTAGAATAAAAGTATTTCTTGATAACAAAGGTCTGACTTGTTGACCTTTTCCAAGTAGTTGATGACAGCACCTATCAATCAATCAATCTGGATCATGGTGACCAAAAATTGACATAACCTACTTTAGCATTTTGTAAGGGAACAACCCTTGAAACATGTAACCTTTTGATAAGTCTCTTATAAGTTTCCATAGTAAAAGAAAATGTGCAGTTTCTAATAATAAAAAAAAATTAGAAATTATTTTAAAAATCTTAATTTTAAATGATTTGTATAAATTTTATAAATTTTCGATTTGTAAAGAAAGTTTATTTTTAATGTATTAATAACAAGACACTGAGTAACTGGAAGAAATTTTAAAAAAGATGTTTGAAACTTTAATTAGCAATGAAAACAATTCTTATAAAAATTCATTATTTGTCAAACAACTTGCTTAAATAAATTAAATATTACGTTTCGCTTAATTGTCACATTACATAAACAATGTAAATTGCTGACATAAAAAAAAAAATTTTAATTGAAATTTCTAATGTGTCCTCCTAATAATAGCTTAAACATTTTGATGATAAAAATGTTATTTTAGTAAGCCTTTTAACATCAGGCTATGCTGTTTTTTGTTTATTTTTTGTAATTAAATAGAGGTACCTACCGTTTTAATTATTTATTTTTAAAAATTTATTAATCCTTTCTAACATATCCAAAGTTTTGGTAAAAAATCTTTCAGTTTTCATCAACTGGTAACCAAATTGTTATCCGAGTTTACAATGGATCTGGTGAAAAACATTACTTTGGAAATGCTTGTAAAAATCTAACAAATTATCAGATTTTAATGAAACTCAGAACTCATTAACAAATGAGTGAAATTATGTTTCAGAAAATCTTGGTTAAATTTTTTTTTTAAAATCTGTTAATCCCCCCTCACTCTCCAAACGTAAATTCATGAAATTTCAAGAAATTTTCTAGCACAAATGTTTTATTAGTTAAATGCTGGGTTCATTGGGAAATGTAAATCATTATTATTATCATTTTTTTTTTTTTTTTTTTTTCAAAACAGTTGGCCTTTTTTCCAAAAATCTGCTCACAATAGTAAAATAAAAAATGCAATTAAACTGACATTATTTAATTAAATAAGCTTTTAATTGCTTTTTATAAATAATATATATAGGACATTATAGATGGAAGAAAGGAAATTTTTAAAAGAATTGTTTTAATTTTTTCTTTTTTCAATTATAATAATTAGAAAATTTTTTTAAATTGTAAAGTTTAATACAAATTGTTAAGCCATTGTATTTTAAAAAAAAAAAATCTTTTTTTAGTACGCTATTCTACCTCATATTAGGTCATGTGTTTCATGGTTTCTTCCCCTTACAGGAAAAAAAATGATGTCTATTCTGATCACCATGTTATCTGTCATCAATCACTTGTCAAATTCGTGATTAAGAAATACTTTTTTCTCAATTTCATTCTATAAACAAGTTTTTATTTTTGCAAGATTTTTACAACTGAAAATTAATTTTTGTTTACAAATGTGATGATCGCTCAAAAATGTCCTAAACATTTTAGATTCCAGTCAATATAATTTGTTTGAAATACTCCAGAATATTTTAATTACTGGAAATACTAAATTTAATCCTTTAGCTTTCAATCCAAGTTGAAATTAAATTTTCAAGAAAATTTTTTTTCAAAATTAAATTTTAAACTTGGGTATTGAAAATGGATGGCGGTAGCTAGTTTACTATGGGGATTTTAGCACCTTTGTTTCCAGTGAAAAATATTAATTTGAAAATTCTTGCAAAAATTAAATAATTGTCAGATTTTAATGACACTTTCAGGGCTTATTCACAAATGAATGAATTTTATTTATGAAATTATCATTTTAGAAAATCTTTCTCTCATATATTTATCCCAAGTCTATGGCATGACTTGGAGTTTCATGTGTTATGCAATCATCTGGTGCATATTTCAAACTGACAGTGTAATAGATTCACTTGATGTTCATGGGAATTTAATCTTATGACGTTAAGTTACTACATTTTAATATCAAGATAAAAAGTTTAAAATTTTATCTCTTGATATTTATATTTGAATATACATATAAATAACACTAAATTCATGTATTTCTGTCTCTAGGAACTACTTTATTAACTAGAAGCTGTGGTCATAATATTTTCAGATGCTACCTCTGGTAACACTTGTCCAGAAACTTCTTGTATGATGAAATATAAAAATTCTCGATAACTTTGTAATTACTGATACAACTGTAACAGGCACAGGTGTGTAACAATTTTAGTTCATGAAAATGGACAAATACAAAAAAGCTACTAAAAATATACATAAAATAATCCACTAAGAAGAAAGGAGTAAAGAATGATAAAAAAAAAAATCTATTAAGGGGGAGAACAATAAATGAACAGAAATTAAGACAAAATGAAAATATACATTTTATTTAAATTTTTGAAGATCAAGCGTGACTGGAAAACAAGAATCTTTAGAGTTTCACAAGTGAGACAAGAAACTTTTAGCCTAGAACTTGGTTACATCTTTTCATTTTTAACTATAAAATGTGACCTCCCTACCAACATAGTGCTTTGCTTAAATTCATAAAGTCTATGTATCATAGAGTATATGTTGGTCATTTTAGGGATCAGCTACCAATCTGATCTTCTTGAACCGATCAGACTTGGCATTAAGACAGAAATTGAGAAAAGTTTGGAAATTCTGTGTTATCTCTTATAAGGTGGATTTTCATTAATGAAACAGGATCACTTTTTTATTATTATTTTTTAATATTTCTAATAATGGTAGGATAAAAATCAATCTTAAAAAGTGACTGGATTGAACTGTAAATTATAACTTTTTAATACTATAAATATAACTCATCAGCTTAGCTATGTTCATAATAAAATCTCTAGCATAAAATAAGACTTAATGCAAGTGTGTATAATTACATGTCATCTCTCTTACAGAAATTCATAGATATGATTGATATAGGTTTGTGCATCAGTATAAGTACCTATGTAGTATTTTAAATCTCTAGTTATTTAATTACTTGATAGTTTGTGATGTTTTGTGTTATGATTAGCAGAAATTAAATACTGATGTCTCCATTCATGTTTACCTTGCTACTTGAGATTTCAATTATAAAAACAACTTTTTTGTTCCTGCAGTTTCTAACCAATTTGGTATTGCCAGGCAGTGAATGAAATCTATCCCAAAACTAAAACATTCAATTGTTGAGTAGCAACAGGATGTGATAGTTCCTTCTTGTATGAAATTTTGTTTTTCCTAATTCATTTGTGCACTTGCAAATAACAGTTGAGATATTTCAAGTGTTGTCTTAGAATCAGTAACTATAACATTTGAAATTAGATTTTTTTTTTTTTTTTTTTTTTGTACAGTCAAAATGTCACAATTTTTGCTTGGTTACTAAAGGAGCCTGCTGTCTAGCATTGATGGAAAGTTATCTTTTTCATTTAAGTAATTGTAGACTATAAATCAATTAATCTCTTTGTTCTTCAGAAAAGATATGAGATTTTTGTAGAATCTCATCTACATAGCTTCTGTTGTGGATGAAGACTGACCAATTTTTTTTTTTCTTCTACAATTAATTGGTGGTTCAATTTTTAAGGAAGATGGCTTACAATTTGATTAAAACATGATTTTCATTACAATTAAGTAATAAGCCATACATAGAAATACTGTCGTATAATTTTCAGTCCTTTCTATTAGATTATGTGGAAATCATTCATGAAATTAACATAACTAGAAAATGATTTTTGACATTTGATTTAGATATTTTCATGTTGTATAGTTTTATTTTCGATGTCTTGAATTGTTGTCCACCTCAACTAGTCAGTCTGACCATAGTGTCATTCAGTTTTATGTGCCATGTCCCTTCAGGATTTGGATGGTTATGGCTCGCCACAACTTCCTATCTTTTTTAGCTTTGTGAAGTAATAGTTCCTTCACAATCTTGTTTTATCCTTTTGTTCTGCCAACATTTGCACAAGCTCAATAAGTAGATTGTATTGTCTCCCCCCTATCTTTTTTAACTTCAGTATGCCCAATGAGTATTGAATTCCTCAAGCCTTCTTTCCTCATGTGTTCTTGGAATTTCAACTCTGATTTTAAGTCAAGTGTCCTTTTTCTTTCCATTTTCTCCAGAACTTCATCATTGCTCACATGTTCAGTCCATGGTATTCTCAGCACCCTTCTGTAGAACTACATTTGTTACCTCTTCTCACCATCTGTGAAGAGATTGTTCAACATTGACTACCATATAGAAGAACCGATATTTAACTTCAGCAGTGAGAAACCATTATTGATATTTTATTATTCATATTACCTTCTCTACAAGCTGCAAATAATTTTTTGACTTTTTTTTTTTTTTTTTACCTTTCTTAAGGCAAAATCACTAACAGATAGTGTCTACCAAAAAACTAAAGGCTATTCAAACTATTACTGAGACAGCAGAAAAAACAGGTAAATGGTTATGGTTAAAACAAGCCAGTGCATGAGCAAGCAATCAGGGAAAAGGAAGTCCACATTCAAGATAGATGGATACAATGATTTTTTTTTAATTATTCTATGCAGTGTAGGCTTATAACTTTTTAATTGTATATTATTTTTAATGTAAATAATATAGATATATCACAGCTTATTACTACTTATAAATACCATATTTGGTTTGTAAATATGATATAGTCAGAAAATAGTTGTAGTTTTCTTTTTCCATCTCCCAATTTTAACTCATTTATCTAAATAATCTATTTTATCTTTAGTCATTATCATTATTTTACTTTTATTTTTTTATTTTTATTTTTTTTCTTTCTTTCTTTTTATTTATCTCACTTGTTGCCTAAATGTTGGTAATTGTGATTTTGATTTTAACATCTAGAATAAAGGTACAATATTAAAGTTCAAAGGGGTCAATTCTGATAGTGTTCTCCACTATTTTTGTTTATTGCTGAATAGAAGTCTTTTGACTTCTATTTTATCTTTTTTTTTTTTTTTTTTTTTTGTATAATGATCAAGATTATGAATTTAATTTTATTTGTTAATCTCACATGTTAATTTTTCCATAATGGATAGATTTAATTAAATTTAAGTTAACTCATTTAACATGTTTCAAACGACATTCATTTATATACTTTTGTTTTAGCACTCTATAAGTCTTAATTTTTTTTTTTTTTATACTACCAGTAATTACAAGCTGGGTAGATAAAACTTGGAAAAAAGTAAAAAAAAAAACAAAGAAAAATCGGAAGACACATAATTACCTTTCCAGTATCCAAAAGAAAAAGTAAACATCTCCCGTAATCAACTTAAAAAGAGCACACACCATTGCGATTGGCTGGTCAACTTCCAATCAAATGCGTGGCAGAAGGTTATGGGTTGCCTAATATAAGTCAGTGTCTGCAGGCTGTTAATTTAGAAGGGGAGCACATCAGATTGATCAACTCTGATGGGGTTGATTTGGTGAGAGCAGTATATTTGAAAGACCTGAAACTGCCCAATGACCCAATTCAGAACATCACTGACGACGCCCTCCAGCGCAGCTAAAAAGCCTATATTCATAGTGCTCACCAGAAAAATACATTGGTGAGTAGTGGTAAATCAGGACTGGTAAACTAGCCCATTTGTATTTTAAATAGGAGTTTAAATCTTTCTCTAGTGTTTTTTTTGCTATGTTAATCAGTTCAGCACATTTTGTTTCTCTTTAATTTAAAGAAAATGTTCCCTTGGTTGGTTTTCATTTGTGGGGAAAACATGCATTGTGAAAGTTGTTTTATTTCTTCTCCTTTATTTTTATTTTTAAAAAATTTTTTTTAACATCTGATCCAAGTCAGGTATGTTTAATTTTCTTCACTAACTGAAACAAGGTATTCCAATCATCAAAGGTTTGACTATCATTGACACAGATTTTCTTCAAATTTGATACACTTAGAGAATGGTACCTATTTAACATTTCTAGGTTAAAGGGTTCAAGAGATATGTTCCTTTGACCCTTGCCAAAACAAATGAATTTTGGGGAAAGTCACAGGTGTTTTTTTTTTTTTTCACCCACATGGCTAAATTATATATCATTTTAAAGTACTTTGAAATTTTGGTAGATCTAAAACCTGATCTGTTTACTTTTTCTGTTTAAAGGTCATATAAGATAATTTGACCTGTTAATTTCTACAAAAACTTACCTTGAAGTCTTTTTATTTGACAAATTTGTCTGCCTCATGACAACATATGTACAAAATTGTGGTGGACTTTTGTCTGTGACCTAAGTTAAAAGGGTTTTACTGAGTTGGTCCAAATTCAAAATGAAATTTGCCACTATATGTTAACATTTTCCTATCTCCCAGTATGGTCAAGTTTAAAAAGCTCTATTAATGCTGATTAATATTCACATAAGAACTATGATAATGAAATCAATAACATTTGTCATTAAATTTTTTCCAATTCATTGGAAAGTAAATAATTTTATTTTTGTTTTTTCTTTAATGATAGATAATTATTACTGAAAAATCCTCAGTGGGTTAAAGTGATTTACTGCAAAACAATGAGACATCTTTTGAGACCTTTTATAATTTTAGTCCTAATTCATAGTACTGGTATAAAGAATCAAATTTTTATTAAAATATAGTATAGAAAAAAAAAAAAATTAAATCAATGTCAATTAAAATTTCTCAAAGAATCTCCCAGTGTAGAAAAGCACAAAAGATCTGATGAAAGTGAAATTACACAAAAGTTTGCAACTTGTGAAGAGAGGTCCCAAAATGTGCAAATTTTGACAATACTTGAAAAAAGCTGGACTATCCAAAGAATTCAAATGGAATTTCACCCCACAGAATACATGACAAGCCAAAAACCTGTAAATGTACAAGGAATATTAACTTTATCAAATACATGAAAATGTAGATTAACAGGAGATAATTGATAAAGTTGTGCTGTTTTATATGAGTGAAGAAGTTAGCCAAGTGATGTTTGCAGGGAAAAAATGCCTATAGGACTGTCTTAAAGAATGGTAGAAGAGTTTAGGAAAAATAAGTATTTTGTACTCTATAACCTGAAAAGAGGCATACCAATTATTTAAATAAAAAATCCAAACAGAATTAGTTCTTCAAAATTCGCTGAGTTCAGACCAAAAGAATGTATCCGAGCAGGTAATGCTAGAACATACTGTCTGTGTTTGCACATCAAAATCTGAATCAGATTTTAGATAATGAGATTACTTATATTTGTATTGTTCATATAACCAAAACATTTCCTACAATATTTGGAGGATACAAAATGGTGGAGGGGTATTTATAAACAGTTTTTATTGATTTTAAAAATGAAATTTGAAATATTTAATTAAATTTTTCTTTCTTTCTTGTTTGTTCTTTGAGTATATTTACTTTTCTGATTTTTAACTTTTTTGTTGTATCCCGGGAGGGGATAAACAGAGAAAGAATAGTACAAGAAATAACTCTTAACACTGAGGATATATAATTAGATTTATTATACCTCAGTACAATAAACCAAATACAAGTACGCCGATGAACAGTTAACAAGAATAACAGTTAAGAAGGCAATGTCTCTGTATAGGATGTATGCGTCTGTCTTGAGAAGAAGGTTTCCGTATAGTCACAAACACTCTCTGTAGTTCGTTCTATTTCTGGTCTTTTATAACCCGGGCCATACCCATTCCTGGGTAAGACAGGATATTCCTCCACAACATTTTTCTAAATCATAAATTTGATGTTTAACTAAAAGCAACATTTTTATTAAAGACAATCACTTGTGTAAATGGTGTCAAGAAGACGTGTGTTACATAATATCCTCTTTCTGGTATATATCAACATTTTAAATCTTACAATTCTTTCTGACTTATCTGTTTATCATTAACAGTTATACTTGTTTGAAAGAATAACTTTATTAAACTAACCTGTGTTGAATCTGTAGTAATTTCAAATTAATATTTTAATATATTTTTATTTAAAATACAGGTTTCGCTTTCTTTTTTTTTTCTTTTTAAGTTTCTTGTTTCTAACATTTGCTGGCAAGAATATTTTTTCACAATGGTAAGAAATAGACTTAAATGCTTTATTCATTTTCTTTCCTTTAATTAAAACTGATGTAGAAAGAAGCAAACCTTTTTCTCAGTGAAGTTTAAAAACAGTGGTGTAATAATTCAATGAAGAATGTGAACGTATGTACAATTCTATTTTTCTGTTTGATCAAAATTTATTAAAGAGCCAGTTTTGTTTTTGAAAGTTAATTTTTTATTTTTTTTAATTTTTTTTTATTAAAAGTTAACAAAGAATGCAATTAAAATATGTAATGAGATTGAAATATGTAATGAGATTAAAAAAAATGCTCTAGTAATGCAGAGGTTTACAAAGATTACTTTTAAGGAGAAAATAGCTACCAATATAATTACCTGTCTTATTTCAGGTCAGTCTGTAACATTAGATCATAATTCATTTTTTAAATGTTTAAAAAAATTTTTAAATTTTTTTATTTTATTAAAGATGTTTAAGTAATAATATGCACATAATTTGCATATTGTCAACTGTAGTTTGATTTTAAATTGATCCTTGAGCTTTGTTTTTATTAATATTGTTGCTGTTATTGGTTAACTTCTATTCTTTTTTGTCAAGTTGCATGTCATAATATCTAAAATATAAAACAGATGCACAATCTTGTTCAACCTAACGATATTTTCAGATTTCAATTAGCTGCCTTCATAGGGTTCCACTATTGAGTTTCAACTTCAAAATTCAGAGAACATAACCTTATCTATTATCACTCTTACTATTTATAATGACCTGATTTCTACAATATATGTACTTGTGCTTTAACAACTTCAGGAAGTATATAGTTATTTATCTTATCATGGTTACAAGACAACACTAAGAGTTGCATAACATTTTTGGCTAACCTTTTGTTCTTGCAAAAAAAAAAATGTCAAATGACGATTTCCCTTGACACCACTATTATTGTAACTACCTTCACTCCTCAGTAATGATTGTTTTTTAAAAAACAATGATTAGAATTTTAATAAAATCTACATATATGAAAGTGAATTTATGCATTTTTTTTTCATGAAAATTGAAAACAAAAAAATATTTACAAGAATTTTATATTTACAATATTCTAAAATCTAATACAATGTAATATTTATCATTTACCAACTTATGAAGACATGCAAAAAATCTTTTATTCATAAATTCTAAACATTTACTAAATTATTAAAATGTGAAACAATTATAAGTAAATCCTTATTTACCATTTTACAAAGTTCAAATTGATTGGCAATTAGCCAATCTTTTGCTAACAATTCCAATAAACATTATAATAGTGTTATCAGTTCTCAAGAACAAAGAAAATGTATAAATTCACTTTTGTATATTTAAATTTTATTACGATTCTAATCATTACTTTTAAAAAGAATAAACATTGCCAAGGAGTAGAGGAAGTTAAAATAGTAGTGAAGAGAAATTTTTTGACACTGTTGTATTTTATTTTTGTAGTTATTTATTTTATTTTCAAGCATAAATGTCCAAATCTGTCTTTTTTTTTTTTTTTTTTTTTTTTTAAATTTTTTGTACCAAACGTTTTATTAGACCTGAAGTACAGGTGTTGGCTTCTAATGATTACTGTCTTTGCCTTGTATCTAAACTCTGAGCAGATGTATATTGGGAGCAAATTGATATTTTTAATTGATTCCACTGCCTAAATTTTATATATATATCCTTACCAGAATGATTCTGACCAATTTATCGCCCGGTTCACACTCCACCCATGTCTATTGAGCAGGTGAAGAGGCTCATCCCTTGTTCCCTGTTTAGGATATGGTTTCCGGCTTTCTCTTTTCCAATCTTTTCACTATTACTTAGCCCCCTGCACATCAGTGGCGTTACCGCCTTGTTCGGAGTGATACGATTAAAAAAAAAAAATCTTCATTTTTGTTTTCGTAACCATTCTGCTGGTATGCAGTCTAGTCTTTCCCAGTTGTGATCTGATAATTTTATAGGACTTTAAACAGAATTTTTTTTTTTTTTTCTTTTACAAGGTTGATTTTATTAATTAGGACAATTCACAAAGATTTGTATCATACATGTAATTTTTTTTTTTCCAGCTAGATTAAAAAAAAAAAAAAATTGGTTATATGCTGGGAATGCGAATTTGTGTGTGTCTTTTCTTTTTATATAAATGTTACATTCTTTATCAGCAATAAGCTGATTTGTATTTAGAAATAGTTAAGTTTCTCTTTTGTCTTGTTCCCAAATCAGTAACAAATAAGCACAATAAATATGCATTAAGTTTCTCTTCATGTCTGCCTTTATTAACACTAATGAAATGACCAAAAACAAAACCTTTATGGTGTCAGCAAAATACGGCTAATATTTGTGTTGCAAGCAAAACTAGAACTAGTTGCTGACACTTCCTTTTTGTTGGAACCAGTAAATTAACTTTTTTTTTTTTTTTTTTTTTTACCATAAAGAGTTGAATTCAGATTAACATCTCTTGAAGCTGCTATTCAAGAAATAAGTAAATGAAAAAAAACTCTTGTCCTATTTTGGTGTGTTTATTTTTGTTATATAAACTTGACTCCCCGTCTTTGACTCTTATTGATGACATCTATTTGGGTGTGTTTGTGTGTGTTTTTTTTTGGGGTGGGGTGTGAATAATATTGAAAATAACAACTGCAGTTTTTATTGTATGTAGTACTTTACTCAAAGTATTAAAAAAAAGTGAAAATTTTCATTTTCAAAGAAAATAGTTCAGAACTGCTGGCTAATATTAATCTTTGTATATACCAATAAATGCTGGACAACTTTCTCACAAATGAGGAGACAACTTTAGGCAACAGATGTAGTTGTGCAGTAGGATGAAAATACCATATACATTGCATGTGAGCAACAAGGAAGTTTTAAGTAAAATAGAAACAAAAGTAATCACTTAGAATCAGAGGTGAAAATTTTGGAATGCATAATGAAGAAATGGGGTTTGAGGAATTGATGTGTTGATGACATGAGGGCAATAGGGAAACATTAGGTGGGTTACTCAACTTACCTAGCTTGTATAAATTGATGGCAGAACAGACTTGAAGGGATAGTATGGAGATGAAAATTGCTTAGAGCTATAAAGGATAAAGTTGTAGAGAGCCATGACCACCCACATCCTGAAGGGTTATGATGTAAAAATAGAATGTAAAACTCTGATCTGGCTCTGCACTTTCCAAAGAACTTTAATGTGCAAAAATTTAAATGCAATGTCAATCACTATCTACTGTCCTCCTGATTACTCTTTCCTCTTCCCACTCATTATTACAGTTTCTGTTGCTAGTTTTTCCACACTCTGTAGACCCTTGCATCTTAGTGGCTTTACTGCCTTGCTTGGAGTGATACCAATTAAAGACAAAAATATAACTTGAATGTTTGTATTTTAATCTGGCAATTACTATGTACAGAGATCAATGACTGTCAATAGCTAAACATGCTTATTTGAAATTTTTGTTTTTAATGTCCGACCGGTGTTAAATTTAATATCTGGTAAGTAAGCTAATTTCACAATATTCAGCCTTTTACAAACTGAAGCATTTATAAATCAAAGTGGCTTTTAACTAGAGATGAAATTGCATGCTTCTTCAGGTGCAAGTAAAGGATTTTGTGCAGTTATAGGCATTCATATAAATGCAGGTACAATAATAATGTAATCTCAAGAGACCATTTTTCAGGACTCTGTAAGAGCCAGATATTTTACCGACTATTTAGTTTCTTTACCACCTGGTGAAAATGGACATAGGTGTAGAGGGGATTTGCTTCAAAGAGATCAATACCATTTACCAGAAAATCAGGTTGGTTTTTATGTACTTGTTGCTTTGGTAAGGCACAACCAAGATAAGTCTTTCCAGAAAGACTACCAATAGTAGTATTGAAATAGTATCCAATGAGGGGCCTAGAGTTGGTGTCACTATATTGCAACACTGTAACTGAATGAATCACATTTGGCAAAGCAGTTGTTTTTTTTTTTTTTTTTTTTTTTTTTTTAAATCACATCACCCCAAGCAAGGCGGTAAGGCCACTGGTGTGCAGGGGGCTACGTAAGAGTGAATAGATTGGAAAAAGAGAAAGCCGGAAACCACATCCTGAACAGGGAACAAGGGATTTTTACCACAAATGAATGGATAGACCATGTTTTCAAAGAAATGATCATTACTCTCTAAACAATTCCATTGTATTTAAATGATCCTTTTACTTTAGGCAATTATAGTAACTTTTATTTCTCTTGCATGCAATTCAGTCCTCTGGGAATGATGGAATGTTAGTTTGGGATGACTGGCTAGGTTCTTTTTCTCTTTTTTTTTTTATTTTTATTTTTTTTATTTTAAGAATAATATCTGCTTAATACAACAATTATTCTAAGAGCAACTAACTTCTTTAAAAAAGAAACAAAAATTCTTAATAGCAGCTGGTTTTTGGTAAATGGAGTACACACACACCTTAGGCAATTAAACTACTGATTACCTCAATGAAAAATGAGTCATCAGTTTTAAATTTAAATATTTATTATCTTTTAAATGTGAAAAACATTAAGGTCTAATTGTAAATACTAATTTTGCTTTTAATAAACAAAAAGAAAATTGCTTTTTCAATTCTTATTGGAAAAAAAAATGAACCATTAACAAGCAATATTTGTTTTATATTTTCTCCTTATCATAAATAAAAATATACAGGAGAATTTCAAAAATGATAAACACTGAAAATTTGGTCATGGTGTGATGCCAGAAATTCTAAATATTTTTTTTAATTTTATTTAAAATACTAATATATTGTGAATAGTCTCTAATATTTAAATAAGTGTATATAGAACAATTAAAGTTTTAAGTTACTTTGAGCATGTAAAGGAATAAGAACTTTTCTGTATACAATTATTAAATTTGATTTAACCAGTGTTTAAGAGAAAATAAAATGAGTTTTTTTTTTTTTTTTTTTTTTTTTTAAATATAACACATCACTCAATAAGTCTTGGGCCTGACATAGATGGTGCCACTAATACAAAAAATTCATATGGTTTTTATAAAGTACTAACCTTCAAATGGTATGTGACAATTTGGGTCCAATTGGATTATTAATTTAGAAATTAGTTATTTAAGTGAAGCTACTATTGCAAAGTTTCAAAACTATGGACAAATCTGAATTTTGTGTGTTGATAAAGCATTGCTTTCTGACGGGGGTGGGGATACTATTCAAGCAAAGCAGGGGCTTGATAAGTAATTCGGACTCTGCTCTGTTAGAAACAATAGATAAGAGGCTGTTTGATGACTTTAAACAAAGTTGTAAAGACAAATGATGCTGAATGCTCAGTTCTCTTAAAATCGACAGCTGTCCTGGAAAACATAAAAAATACACAAATTTGTTTTGGCCAATTGTAAATTAAAGTTGTGTGAGATAGCAGAGGAGTTGAATATATCAGAAGGCAGTATATTCACCATTTTACATGAACATTTGTTAATGAGAAAGCTGTGTCCAAAGTGGGTACTGTGTTTGCTCACAGTTGATCAAAAACTACGTGTTGATGATTCAGAGCATTGCTTGCAACTGTTTCAACACAAAAAGGAGTGTTTGTGTTAATATGTGACACTGGATGAAACTTGAATCCACCACTTTACTCCGGAGTTAAATCGGCAGTCAGCTGAGTGGACAGCAGGTAAAAGCTGTCTAAAGTAACCAAAAATGCAAACATCAGCAGGCAAGTTTTTGGGATGCGCAAGGTATTTTTGTTCATCGATTACCTTCAAAAAGGAAGAACCATAAATAGCAAATATTATATATCATTATTGGTTCGTTTTAAGGAAGAAATCACCAAAAAACGGCCACAAACTAAGAAGTGATCTTTCATCAAGACAATGCTGTGTTACAAGTTGATCACTACGATGACAAAACTACATGAATTGCACTTCAAATTGCTTCCATATCCACCCTATTCTCCAGTTCTGGCCTCCAGCTATGACTTGCTGTTTGCAGACCTAAAATGAATGCTCCAGGGAAAGAGATTTGACTCCAATGAAGAAGTGATATTGGAAACTCTGGCATATTTTGAGGCCAAAGACAAATTTTTCTACAAAAAAGACATTGAATTGTTAGAAGTGTTGGAATCAGTCTTTTTCTAGGGTGATATACTATGTTGATGAATAAAGTCGAATTTTGCCTAAAAGTTGTTTTATTAGTTAGGCCTGGGATTTATTGAGTGATGTTATATATTTAAACTTATTTATTTCCTAAATATTTTAGTTTTTTTTTTTTTTTTTTTTTGTTTGTTTATATATAATATATATGCTAACAACCATAAATAAATAATAATAAATCCTACAATCTAAACATAGTTTCTGGCTTTGAATGACCTGCGAAGAGTTAATGAACCATAAAATAGACAAATTGAATTGAATCTTGATAAGTAATGTATCTAGTGTCCACCAACCTCTAAAATTTGTTGTGCTTCTATTTGACAACATTAACATTTTTTTTTTTTTTTTTTTTTTTTCAAATTTTGTGGCACTCTGGAAAAGAGGTGTTAAATTGGTTGGCCACAGGATAACCAGATTCTGAAGCATTTGTTTCAACCTTAAATGGCGTTCACAACAGAATTTTATATACTGTGTTTGAATGAATTGACTTTTCTTTTCTTGATACAGGAAAAACTTAAACTGGTCAGTAGATCTTGGTAGAAAAATTGATTCACTGTGAATAATAGACAAATAACCAGTAGTAATTGGTTTCTTGGTACTGGTAGGACAACTAAAGGTTCTGTTCATTTTTATTTTCTACCTGATAACCTAAAATGCTTAGCTACCATGTGAAGAAAAAAATCATTTTCTTTTGTTGTTTACTTTCTTTGTGACCTCCAAGAAACTTAATTTGTCGTCCTGTATAGAATATTATTTAAATGAGTAAGAACTGTTCTTTTAGTCCTTCGTCTGAAGTGGATGAGCTGAAAATGAGTACTTTCATTTGTGATTGAATGGTATTCTGTTAAACTGGTAATAGGTGGTATGTGCTGTAAGACTCTCTTGTGCTAAAGGCAAGGCTGAGCAATTTTTATTCATATTATCAATGTGTGGAAGTGGGTATTTATCGGGTAATGTAAACCTGTTGATAGGTTAAATTTCAGAATATTCAGTTGCAATCCTGGTCTTTTGGGACTCATCTTTGCCAGAAAATATTTGTGTTCACCATGGTGAATTACTGAACTCTATAAGGTTTTCCTTTAAAAGCCTCTGAGGTTTTTGGTCAATGAAACTATAGTCATTGTATCAATATTGTTCTTTTTCAGTAACTGAATTTTTCAAGTTTGTAAGCAATGCTGTTGGGTTAACAGAGCATGAAATTTGAGGAGCATTAAATCTTCCACCATTTATGTCTAAATTAGGTTGCAGTTTCGAAAATCTTGATACACCGCCACATCAGAGTAACACTTTGGAAGTATCTTAGAGCAAACTTTGTTCCTTTACTTGAAAACAATACTGACAATATTGTCAAAGGAAGCTGTACTGTTGGAATGATACACTCAGGTGTCATGACCTGTCTTTCTTTTTTAACACAACTTAATGCACCAGACAACTTGGACATGAATGTTTTGCACTCTTACAAAAACTCTTCATATTATTAACAAACAAAAATATATTTGCAGTTTGTAGAGTGTCTTTTTCTCTGGATTAAATGAAGCAGCACTCTGCTTGTGGTATCAGATTAGAGCTGTATTTGAATTATTCCACAGTCTCCATCACTCTTGCTTGTCTTACATTTTGGAAGATGTAAAAGAAGAATAGAATATGATTTACCAAAACGCAGAGCTAAGTCACAAACAAATATTTAATTTACTGAAAACACAAAATATACTATTATAGCATTCAAAACAGAAAACACAGTTTACTACTGGTGAAGTGTTATGAAGAGAAGGTGAGGGAGTTAAGTATTTTTAACATGCTCGGGTTAGTGAAGTAATCTTAGTGCTATTACTGGAAATCCTCAAATACGTGTATATATAGATTAATTTTTTATTTGGTCAATGAAAATATTCAAAAATTCTATTTAACAATTTGTTCCATGAGGTTCTCTTTTTTGGGTTTTTGTTGGTCGGTAACTTTTCATAGATTCTTTCAGCTGGATATACTAATCTGTGAATCAAAGTTGGACTTGATAATTCCAGAAATTACCTTTTTTACATTTAATAACTCTCTTCAAAAAAAACTATTTTTATAGGGGCTAGCACCTAATAAGCATATTTCTCGATGTTTCTCGAATCATCTAGATTTTTCTTTAATATACAGGAATGATCTAAAAACTTCCAAACGTTCTATTTCTAATTTCTCTATTTTACAACTATTTCATGAATGAAAACGTTTTTGTATTAACAAGTAGGGTCTCAGTAGAATCCCTTACTATAAATTTTAACCTTTTTGTTGACTTTATTATTTTTTATATAGAAAAAAATACTTCATCAAATGCTACAGCTAAATGATGAGTCCTATTTTTCATAATTAATGATAAATGAAAGGTGACTAAACTACTTGTAATGACATTTTATGAATTCTTGATACTGAGTTGCACTCACTGTCATCTGGTTACAATTCTTGCTTAAGGCTTTCAATGCTTGAAAAATATTAATCTATGATAACTCTCTTGACTGTTACTGGCCAAGCAGTGTCCTAAAAATAACAAAAAATAAAAACTTTCTTAGTAACTTTATCATACTGATGCTATTTTCATGTGGACTACATTTAGATATAGCTTCATAAATCCTAAATAAATGGCAGAACTGCCCAACAAACATATTTGAGAAAGCTTGCAGTAAATAAAAGAACAGAGCAAACAATATATACAAGGAAAATTATCAGTAATTAAGTGAAAAAGTATAAAACAAGAAAGTTCACAAACTAAGAATTGGGGTTGATGCACATGAGCAAATATGGATGAATGAATGCAAAGATGACGGACCGGAACTGAAGCTGATTTTCAGTGTCATCTGACTATTTTATTGGTTAGAAAGAAATCCCAGCATTTATTTGCTACATTCCAAGATGCTGCTTGTTGCTGAGTAGGGTAGTCTGTTTGATCCGTTGCAGAAATTTTAGCCTTAAAAAAAATTCCCAACCATTCAGGTCTTGAACAATCTGTTCTGTAAGTCTCCATATTAAGAAAGCATGTGCTTTTTATCTAAAGTTAACTACAAAATAAATTTCATGACATTACTGATTTCATCTTTACCCTCTTCTGATTTTATTTTACAAGGGGATGCCGAAAAATTCTCAGCTGAACATGCTTCCTGAAATATATAACTAAATACTTTTTTTTTTTTTTTTTTTTTTTTTTTTTTTTTTTTTAATAATAATAACTTCTTGGTCAGGCATAGAACTTTTGAACAGCTTCTTCATGTTTGGATGTTTTATTATGGAAATCTGAATTAGTATGCTTGACATTTTTCTTGTTTTTAAGTTAAACTTTTTTTTTTTTTTTTCTTTAAGTCATGGTGGTATACACCCTCAAAAGCAAAAAGCTATCCTTGGCATTAAACTACTTTTTGAATCAAATGTTTCCTCTGTACAATATTTTCTTCTCATAGTAACTCTTATAACCCAGCCTTTAACTTGAATTAGACAACATTAACCACTTGCTATATTCTTTATTAAAATTTAAAGAAGCATTTTTTTTTCTAAATCTTTGAAATTTGCTTTAATTTTAAGAAACAGAAAAATTTAAGTTAATGATCAATAAATTTTCTGTACAATTTTGTCTTGAAAAAAAAATCCATTTTCTGAAATTTTAATTTTAATAGGGATGTAATGTGTTCTGTAAGTTGAATAATAGCCAACTTTTTTTTGTTTTTTGCCATGACTAAAAACTTATCTTCTAAAATCTGGAACATCTGTTCATTTAGAAGCTGCAAGTAAGGAAGCATATTTGCATACTATAAGTAAAATATGAAAAAGGGCATCTTTATTACCTTATTAGCTGAACTTATATTAAAATATAGAAATTTGATCTCAATTTAATGATTTAAAAGCTTTAGTTTTTATAAAAAGAATATTGTGCAATTTTAACACAAGAATTGCTTAAAAAATATATATAGAATTATTGTTGATGCTATTTCACAAATGTTCCTGGTGAAAGGCATGAATCTGTTTCTTATCCTCTCAGCTGTGGATTAAATAATGAAATTATTTAGCCTTGTGTGAGCCTTGTTCTAACAGAAGTAAAGCTCTGAATTCTAAATCATGGTGAAAGAAATGGAAAGCAACTTTTTTTTTTTTTTTCAAAAGTACATGGCAATTTCTAGATGAATAAAAAGAAATTGAAAAGCTATGATTGTCTACGTTTTGAAGGGGCATGCCATTTTAAAGCTAGGAAAGGGTAACAAGGAAATGACTTCCATCTTTCCCAAGAAATCCTGGCAGTTAATGAATCATAAAAGGAATCTAAGAAAACAGGATTGCACATGTCCATTACACTATGTTTCCTAATAAAGAAGAGCCATGATGGTCAACATCCTGAAGAGAAAATACATTAGAAGAAAAACTCTGCCATGTCTCTTTAGGATTTTGATCATGCTCTTCCATAGCTACATATATTTTTCTAAGTTTTATTTGTTTATCTTATATATATATATATATATATATATATATATATATATAATCTGCCTATTAGTTTAATCATTTGCGTAATTTATGCTGAGCTCATTTTATTTTACTCAAGAGATACAGTAATAGAGGATCAAGTTTTGGTATTTTTGAAGTGTTCTTTCAACTGCTTGTCTATAATTACATAACTGACTCATTGAAATATTCAAATTTTTAAAAAAAATGTATTCCATTAAATCTCTTAATTTATCATTTAAATGCAGCATGTCAGCAGAGTGAGCTTTTCATCTGGTAATAGGATCCATAAAACTGAAACAATCAATATTTCAGTTAAATATTAATGTTACATTTTATGTCCTGTCCCTTTAGGATGTAGGAAATCATGGCTTGTGACAACATTCTACCTTTGTAACTTTTAGCATGTTTTCTATTTTCATTATCCCTGGCTGTGCCTTATCTGCCATCCATTTACCCAAGCTTGTTAAGTAGGTTACTTGCTATTTTCCTCTCTTCCTGTGAGTGTCAAATTCTCTAAGCCCTCTTTCATCATTATTTATCAGAAATTTGAACCTTTTTTTGATTCTAAGTATAAACTTGTTTCCATTTTCCTTAAAGCTTCCTTATAATTAATGTTTATTTCATGGTATTCTCAGCATCTTTCTGTAGAACCCCATTTCTGTTTCCTTAAATTTTTTTCTTCATCTGTGAGGAGATTGTATTGTCCAGCATTCACTGATGTATTGAAGTACTGATATTATATAACAGTGCAGCACTCTTTTCTTTGTAAAAGAATTTTCCTGTTTCTTAATACTTTGCTTGCCTTTTGAAAGGCATGTTTTGTTATTCCAATGTGCCTTTAGATTTTGTCATATTTTGATCCTCTGTTTAAACACTTTCTAGAAATTTGAATTCTTGTACTCTTGATTTTTGACATCTTTAGAGTTCTCATCTTGGCTGTTCTTTTGTTGACAATCATACATTTTACCTTACCATTTATGTTCATTCCTTTCTTCTCACGTTCTTTTACTACCTTTAGTAGAAGTTGCTGTAATTTCCTTTTGTGTGTTATCTGTATATCATATCTGTCTGTCTGAATATGTTAAGCAATGAACCCCTCTCTCCCTAATAAAAAAAAAAAAAATGAAAAACAAAATGCTTCCTTTAGGGTGATATTGTTGATGACTGAGTTGCCCACAGAGTAGGAGTGCCAATGGCATGAATTTAAGGTGGACCTCGACTTGCTAGGAAGTAACCTACGCACATTATTTCACAACCTTTCTCTGACACATACAGAACAAAACATGCAGGATCCAGTTATGAAACTACAATGGAGGGCTTCTGACTCTGTTATAATTTTGAGTAGCGCCTTCTGTAGTGTGTCCTTCTTCATTTGCTTGTTTCACCCTTGGGATCTTTGGGGGTTGGTTTATCTTATCTTTGACATTTTTATTGTTGTTATCAAAATGTTTTGACTGTTGTGCCTTCAGAGGTTTTCTTCAGATGTCTGATGACCCAGGGTAATCCTTCAGGGAATCTGTCAACTGAATCCTTATTTTTCTACAGGAGTTACTGCAAGAAAGCCAAAGAGAACAATGGCTGAAACATTGTGATAACAAAGATAATGACATTCATTTGAACATGAAAGAATCTGTAAATTTTACTTGTACACTTTGGTAATTTGGCTATGTATGCACAGTTTGCAAGGAGGGTGATGGCATACATAATTTTCAGCTACATTTTATCTTGTCAATGTTTTGTAAATAAATATTTTCATTATTTCATCTCAATTTCTTATCTTATTCTCCACCTTTTGTTTATTTTATGTTGTATATTGCTTTTAGCATGAGGTAATACTTAGTGTTAACTTTTGTCTTTTACTATAATCCTAAAAATTTTGTAGTACAAATATTCAGCCCCTCCCCCTAAAAAAAACTCTTAGTAGTCACTTAGCAAATATTAAATGATGACCATCAACTTGATTTGTCATAGGAATGGGGTATTTTATTTCATTCTTTTCTTTTTTTTTTTTTAAGTTGATAATTGATTTGACTAGAGGAAGGGGACACCTTCTGTTAAAATATTTTGAACTAAATTATATATTTGATTGGGTGAGATGGATAGGGAAGCAAATTAGGTACTCTTATAACTGTGTCTAAACATGAATTGGCCTAAAAAAAAAATTGGTTCAATTAAAAATCCTTTGAAAGCTAAGTTCAAAAAGATTTTTGCTTTTTTTTGTTTTGAGTTAAATGTTTTTTTTTCTCATATTGGGTTTTATTTTCATTTGAAAATAAATTCCTTAATTTTTATTTTTAAAAATTCAAGTTAAAACTTGATTATTGAAAATAGTGGAAGTACCTATTTTAGTGTGTCTCATTTTGAGTTGTCACTTCCAGTTTGCTCCTCATATCCCCCCCCCCCCCCGGGTTCCTGTATTTTTCATGCAAGTTGAGGTTGTTCACAAATCTGTATTACAGGCTGGGTGTTGCACTAGGCTTCTTCACTCTCCGAAGTTTCATTCTTAGTTTACATGTAACTGGGTCTGTGATCACTTCTACAGTTGGCACTTTGAAAAGTTTTACAATGAACTGTATTTCTGAATCTCTCAGTTATATAACTGATTTTTTTCATAACACCATCTGGACTTGTCCCTGTCTATAATTGTCTTGGGTGTCCTTGAAATCAGGTATTGGTTATTACCTGCTCATTTACTGTACACCATTGGACCCATTTTTCTCCTAGGCAACTTTGAACTAGGAAACCGCAATGACCAACTGTTACCCCTTTGCCGTCTTTGGCATTCAGGTTTGCCATGATAATTCTAATTTCTTGTGTTTTACACTGAGCCTTAGTGTTCTCAAGTATGGAGTAGAGAAATTCTATTTCTTCCTCAGTGCTTTGCATTGCTGGTGCATACACTACTATAATAGCGCTGTTGTAGAGCTTTCCTTTCAGTTTGACTTTGAGAACTCTTTTGGATAACTGACAGTATCTCAGGCATTTCTCCATGTCTTGGTTTAGGATCAAGCCAACTTCATCTTCATTATTTTTTTTTTACTGTCTGCTTTCATGATCCTGTGGTTATCACTGACAAAAATTCCGTTGTTCTAAAATGTTGATTTTTCAATCTGCTCATCTCCTGCTTAACATTTCTCAGTTGTCTGATGTTCTGACGTTCCATGTCCCTATAGTAATTTTTTGGTTGGTGCAAAAAGTTGCAGGATAACTGTTTAATGACACCTATTGTTTCTTTTCAGTTGAAGGATCAGCTCTGAGGAATGACAACTGTTTCCCATGCTGGTCCTTACTGGGTGAAGAGTTAATTCCTTTGGACTTAACCCCCTTCATGCTATTGGGTTTTATATATTGATTTTTCAAGGCCATGATTATTCTTGGGAATAATAGTGGAGTGGTTTCTTGTTGCCTTCTCTGTGATGATTTATTAAGTCACCTTTAGTTAGCTGGCCCTTGACTCCTTGAGAGTTCTACCCATTTTTTTGGCCTACTGGGTTGCTAACATCCTGCCTCACTCACAAGACCGTAAAGTATGGTAGCAAGTTTGGTCAATGACAATGAGTTTGTTGTAACATTACATAGACAATGAAAAAAAAAGATTTTAATTTGTATACTTACCTATGTCATTCAGGAGGGGGGTTGGTTAGTCACCTTCCAGCTGTAGTGGATGATAGACTTATGGATCCGGATTAGTAGGTTGGTTGTGAGCGAGAGAATGTGATTAAGTTACAATTTAGTATAAATCTGAATAGTGACTTTTAGGATATTATTAATACTTTCCAAAAATAAACATTCATCCCATGAGGACAAATATTTGATAAAGCTTACTAGAAACACAGAAAATTCTGCTTCAAATTTGAATATTTATCTACTGAGTAAAATGAAATTTGTCTAATTTTATTTTTGTAATTTCAAAGTAGAAATTTTACACCCCCCCCCAAAAAAAACACTTGTACATAGGTCTTCTTCTATGTGCCCTGTCCCTTCCAGACATAGATGATCATGGCTTTTCACGTTGCCCTATCTCTGGTGGCTCTTAGCACGCCTTCTCCTGTTACACCATGCAACCTTTGTTCCATCATCTACCTGATTAGGTCCTTCAAATATGTTATCTGTTGCTTTCCCCTGTCTCTTTTTCTCTCTATCTGGCCTGTTAGTATCAGGTTCTTCAAGCCCTCTTTTCTCATTGCATGTCCCAGGAACTTCAGCTGTCTCTTCCTGATGCTCAGTATTAATTCCTTTTCGTTTCCATCATTTCTAAGACCTCATCATTGCTCACGTGCTCGATCCATGATATTCGCAGCATCCTTTGGTAGAACCACATTTCAGTTGCTTCAAGTTTTTCCTTCATCTTTGATGATATTGTCCAGCATTCACTGCCATATTGAAAAACCGACATCACATAGCAATCCAGTACTCTCTTCTTTGTTTCTTGTGAAAATGTCCTGTTTCTTAATACTTTACTGAACTTCTGAAATGCTTCCTTCGCCATGCCAATTCATCTTCGGATCTCTGTCGCACTTTCCGTCTTCTGTTAGAACACTTCCCAGGTATTTAAGTTTTTGTACCTGCTTGATTCTAGTATCCCTGACCTGTATTTGGCATATTGGGCTGTCCTTCTTACTGATGACCATGCATTTGGTTTTCTTGCAGTTTATTTGTAGTCCTTTCTTATCACTCTCTTCAGCTACCTTCTGTAGGAGGTCTTGTAGTTTCCTTTCTGTGTCTGCTATCAGCATGGTATCATCTGCATACCTTAGATTGTTTGAATTGTGGCCTCTGATGACAAATCCAGGCATAACTTCTAGGGTTCTCAAAATATTTTCACTGTACAAGTTGAACAGATTTGGTGAAAAGACACATCCTTGTCTTATGCTCCTTTCTATCTTTGTATATCTGCTGAATTTGTTACCTGTCTGTATACAAGCAGTTTGCTGCCAGTAAAGATTCTTGATTACTCTTAAGGCTTTCCCAAATATGTCAAGGCTGCTGAGCATCTTCATCAATTCTTTGTGGCGTATTTTGTCAAACACCTTTGCATAATCAATAAAGCACAGGTCCTTCATTTGTATTGCCCTTTCAGAGAGCATCCTAATCATAAATATGGTGTTCCTTGTTCCAGTGTCATTGATGAAACCACACTATTCTTGTCCTCTCTCTGGCTTGATTTTGCTTGCAGGATTCGGACAATCAGTTTTGTTATATGGCTCATTAAACTGATGGTTCTGTGTAGTTTGCACTTGTTTGCTTCTGGTAAGCATAAATGAAGAAATTGCCTAAAAGTTGCAAGTTATTCTCTAACTTACTTTGATGCAGATTTTAATTTTTTTTTTTTTTTCATACCCTTTTATGATAAACAATTTGTTACTGAAGATGCTGGGAAAATGGTTGATTCATTGTACCCCTCCCCAGTAAATATACAACTCTCTCTGCTATATTCTTTCTTTACAAAAGCCAGAAAATTCGATTTGACTGTTGTACACTCCAGCCTTCTTCAGGTGGTTAGAATTTCAAACTGAACCCTTTTTGTTCACTGGGGTAGATTGTTCTTGTCCCACATACCATCCCTATGCCAGATGTCTCAGATTCACTTATCTTTTTTGTAACTCAACTCTGGGTTTTTTTTTACTTTCTACCTCTGTTGTATGACACATGGCCCAGTGGATAAATGCATTGATTGAACCCAGTGACTTGACCCAAAGAGTTGTGAGTTCAGTCCCCTTGTGCCTTTTGAAATTAGTCTTTTATGTTCTGTGGTATAGAGTCCTTATTTTTCTATCTATCCCTGAATAGATTCATGCCAATTTGAAGTTTTGTGAGGATACTGTCATTATAAACTCACAATGCTGCAATATCTGAACTGGAATTACCTACCTTCACTTGCTTGTCTTGATAGTTAAATGCCTATGCAGCCTTGTAGGTGATGTATCATTTTTCCACTTTTACACACCTCTTGTTACTCTATTGCTAATTCCATGGCATGTCTTGGTTCTACCAACCCTGGCCTTTGCAAGTGGGAACAAACAATCAATGTACACATCATCCTTATTCCCTTAATATCCCATTAATAAGTAAGTTTCACTAGGGCAGCCTCTTCCCAACAATTGTTGCTTTGTAGAACAAACTCCCAACAGGATGTGTTTTCAATCACTACAAACTTATGACCACATGACATTGAAACTCCAATTTCTGTACTATCACTGAAGTTTAGCAACATCAAACTTGGTCAGTATCTAGATAGGTGACTGCTTGCCAATACCAGGGGCTACTAACTTGGATGTGCAGGTGGTGTAATGAACAATGGCTCAGAATTGTTAATCAGAGTTGCAAGTCATTCTGGGTTTGTTATATTCCCTTTTGCACAAATAGCTTTGGAAAAGGTAGGAATCCACCTTTTCTCCACTGCAGCTATGGGTTAATTAGTAAGACTTGTATTGCTACAGCATTATTATCTACCCTTCAAAATTATTACAATATATTCTAGTTTTAAATAACCTGCAAAGTCATAGAAAATGAATAATCATTAAAATCTTGACCATTTCAAGTCTAAGCTTAACTGTTATCTTTCGTACATAACCTCATGAACTTGACTTCTTTTTATATTCATACAACATAGTAACTCTACTTTGGGTGGCCCTTGGACCTTGTATCAAGAGAACATTAGTTTATATATATATATATATATATACATACTTATATATATATATATATATATATATATATATGTGTGTGTGTGTGAGATATACAAAAAATAAACTTTAAAGTTGAAAAGAAAATTAATAGGCAGAATAATTTAACAATTTTTTTTTTTTTTAACTTAGTTTTAATGACTAGTTGTTGAGTGTGCTTAGTTGTCTTCCAGTATAGAACTTTTTAGGGAGAAGTGTTTTATTAATTATAAAGTGTTCTTAATGATGATAATGTATAAAGATAGGTATCTTACTCTTGCTCATCATGGACAGAGATAAAGGAAGTTAGATTTTCAATGAAAATATTTCAATAAATTTTTATTTCAACAAACTACAGAGGACATTATTCAAAATGCTGGCTTTAAATGGATTTATCCAAATTTTAGATGACAAATATTTGGCAGGTATTCCTTTCTCTCCATTTTGAACTTTAAAGAAATGGAATTTAAAAACTTAAAAAAATTTTTTTAATTTATTTTTTGTGTGATCAATAATATTTTGAATTTGTGCCAATTACTTGTTCATCTTTCCTCACCTGTCATTTGTTTTTTTTCCTTCTCTGTCATGAATTAATCTCATGCTATTTGGCCTTACTTATAAGAATATTATCATTTTATATTGTTCACTATATGATTGAAAGAGCAATTATTTGTACAGCCTTGTGATATTTATTCTCAACAGATTTTGTTAATTCACTGCTGGATGAATATTTAAATTTAAGATATCAAGCTGGGACATTTTTCTCCAATAGAATTTCCTTAACAATTACAGTTCGGATAGAATTCTAGGCATCGCTTTTTTAACTGACTGTTTGAGCTGCTGAACTTTTAGTAAATATACAAAAATATTTTTTCTTTCTTTTCCTGTAGGCTACCTTTCTGAAATCTCATCTATGTGAAATTGAACATAAATTGACTTTCAAAATTATGAATAAACCTACTTCATTACTTTGTCTACAAGTAATTCTCATTGTTTACTGCTCTGTACACAGTGACTTGCTTTTTAACAGGCAAGGGAATGCTTAGGTAGAGGGCAAAATAAGAAAATTTGTGTTTGTAGAATTTGATTTGTTATCTATAAAAGATGAATATTAATCAAAGGATTATTATTTTTTAATTTTTTATTTGCAATGATGGCCAGTCAGTAGTTTTGAGATAGAGGAATTGTTCACTTTGAAAAACAATTTAAATATTTTTATCTCACATGAACAATTAATTGCAACAGAAAATATTAAGATTTTGGCATTTAATAACCCATAGAGGTTGATATGCTGCTAAACAAAATGAACCAGACCAAGCTGCCTCAAAAAAGTAGCATTTATAAGGATTGTTTTTGAAGCTGGTTATTTGATTTTTGCAAGAATTTCATAATTGGTTTTTTTCACTGAAGGGGGGGGGGGTGCTAGTTGGCTTTGATGCAAAAAAAAAAAAATTAAGCAAAATTTTGAACATTCTAGAAAGGATTAAAAAAAAACAAAAAAAAAATCAAAAATACTTTTGTCTTCTCTCTTAATAACAAACATTTTGACAGAACTTTGTTTTTAAGTTTAGGACCTCTTTTCCCCATTATCCTGTTTTTTAGTGGAGTATCTACTTCAATGGAATCAATGTTACTAACATTTTTTTACATAATGATTTAACTGTCCAGGGATATACCTAATTTTAAATGAATAGCTTAGCCAGTGGAACTCTTTTAAGATGTGTGATGGTCAGTTTTGAATAGTGATACAGAATTTTCAGAAGATGTCCTGATAAAAATTTTGAAATTACAGCCGGAAATTTGAAAATTATCTTGAAATTACAAATAATACAAGTGAAATTCAGTAATTACAGTACTCCTCTCTCCTTAGGACTGCAAAAATGTTTTTCCATAAGATTTCTTATATGCTACAGGTTAAACCAATCAGGATTGTTTTTTGGGCTGGCTTAAAATGATTGCTCATCAATCTCTCCTATCATGTTCATGGAGAGAGACAATAGTGAGGCAGTGTCGGCTCAGTTCATTATCTTTACTACCAGTTATTAAATTTCTTGCATGTTTGCTCATGAACAGTGCCTTATTTTATTTTCTGCTGTAATTGTTATCAAATAGTGAAGAATATACACACACACACACACACTCTAATATAGATCGTTGTCTATTTATTTTTATATATATTTAATTCCCTTCTGTTATGCTCAGGGGGGATAACCTGTGAGGAAACAGTTAATAATCCTCTCATATTTTGATGGCATTGTTACGCTCATTTTGGTATAAATTTTGCTAAGTAGTTTACTAATAAAGAAAGCTGCTAACTCTTTAGTTAGTTTCTTATAATTCCTTAATTACCTGAAACTTGTCTTTAGTTGGCTGAATACTATTGGTGGAAATAGTATGACCAAGACAAGTCACAAACTCCAAACACACTTTTTAAGTTTCACTTGTGTGGTTGTTTTTCTTTCAGGCTCTTCAGACAAGTTTCCAGATTTTGCCTGTAGTTTTATTTTAATTTTTTTTAATATCACCAAAAAGAATGTGATCTGAAATGTTTTCCTCTTTTGTTTAATTACTTAAACAGTTGGCCTGTATAATGCTGATACTTCTCAAATATTGAGCTAATATGAGTAATGAATGTTGTGATGGGGTGAAATGTTTCGCCTGATTGATGATAATGATGGGTATGAAGTAATGGTTATGATTTATGAGAGCTTTGTGCCTGTCAATAACAAGTTGGATATCATTAGTTCTAGGAACTGCAATCAGTGGAGGAGCCCAGGGTATTGGTTTGGTCACTCATGTCAAAATGTAATCATTCTTTCAGCTTAATGCTAATGTTTTGATATGGAATAGAGCATGAAGGTATTTAGTGATTGTGTTTATTGAATGACTAGTATTAGGTTTGAAGTAGCAGTTCTTCAGTTATCTTTAGTAAATACAAAAAAAACCTGACTTACCAGTAAAAAGAAGGTAGATGGACTCTGTTATATCACCAGAACAGACACCTTGACTGACTCAGCTAAGTGAGAGATACCTTGTCATTATTGATTTTATTTTACCTTTTTTAAACTTAAATTTTACTACCTGAATTTGTTCCTTGCTCAGCAAAGAAGCTATATCTGCCTTAGCTGCAGTTACATTTACATCATCTCGTCTAACAGCTGTTTATTCTAGATCCAAGTACCTTTCATTATGCTAATTAATGCTATTTTTGAAGAGATGATCCCACCAACCATAGCCTTTATCAATTTCTGATTTAGGGTTAATACTAGCTGGTCCCAGAAATCCTTCACCTTCATTAAAATATGCTAATTTTTCATTAACTTGCCATCTTAGGTTCAGACATATCTAAGTTTATTTCAGCTGAGCCGAGTTGGTTTTCATAAATTATATGAAAATGTGAATAACCTAAGAGTCCTATATCAACTCTTATAACTAAAACTGTTGATGTAACTAGAACACTTTCCTGAATCCAAGTAGCTGTCTGTCCAAGTTTGCTATAGCTATATTCAACTTTCATTTCAGAATTTATTGACCAAATCAGATTTGTACATTTTTTTATTTTTTTACATCTGAAGGCATATTAGTACTTCTCCTAGGTGGATATGCTGCATGGCCTGCTACACAAATCCCACCTCATTAAACAAAGTAGTGAGCCTTTTCTTTATTTAAAGTAAAGGGCCACTCAACATTCTCGTGGGTTATTTGCCAATGTAGTAGAAGCAGCCTGATTTTCCTTCTAGATTCTCACTGAGAAACATCTTCCTGTATATACCTAGCATACCATGCACATGCAAATTTCTTCCACCAATCGAAGAAACTGACCGCTAATTCTCAACCTCATTACCCAGATCATGCCTTCAACCCTAGGGCTGAACAGTGAATACATTGTAGCAAATATAGAAGATAAAACTTTTTGGCCACATGATTTTGTTTTTTCCCCACCTGAGTTTTTCTAAGTAAAGCCTTGCATTGTCATGTTGCAAGCTGACACACTTTCTGTTTATTCTGTTGTTGAACTAAAAGTTTGTTGTGAAGGTTTCTTCTATACTTTAGTAGTAGATAATACTTGTCATGTTTCATGTAACAACACTTTCTGTGTAAGCAATTCTTGTTTTTATATTATGATCAATTTGATATAGGATGATAAATTTTTTTTTTATTTCTAATATATATCATAATGGATACTACCTGTCTTATGTATAATTATAATGGATGGTGAAAAAAAACGGAATTGTGGTTAGACAAGTGGCTGCTTCAGTCAATGAGAAATTAGTTGGTGGGAGGCTTGATCAAGTCATCAAACCTCTGAACTTTGTTGGACTCTCTGCCTTCAGGTGGAGAGGAACCCAGATGAGATTGTGCTGAAGGACAGTCTTGTCTGGGGTAAATAGATGAGAGCTTGATCCTGTGTATATGGAGTCTCCAGGGAATTTTTGTCTGAGTTTACATGCTTGGAAACACTACACATAAAAATTAGTCCCGTGCCACATCCTGCCTTTGTGGGGAGGCCTGGGTAAATATTGGCTTGATCATGTATCAAGCAACTTGTCAGATGATGAACAGAGCACAGTGAAAAGGAAAAAAAAATTGTTTTGCTCTCTAAAATATATCATATATATATATATATATATATATAGTATTTGTTTCTGCCTTCTGTAACTATAAAGTAGGCTAGAGAGGGAGAAGTTTCTATTACTGTTCACCTGAGTGAAAATTATTGGTGATACAAAATTCCTTTAGATATCTGACATTCTTGAAATGTTTTTGTGCATTGTTAAACAAATGCACTATGCTCTTTTTCTCAATTTCTGTGGTTTGATGAGATTTTACTTCAAAAGATCATTAATCAAATTAAATTCTAACTTGCATTTATACAAACTGCACCTTTTAATTGTCTGTATTGAAATACTGAATTTACGAGATTCATAGAGCAAGCAATGTTATAAAATAAGTCTTTGTTTTCCATTGAGTTAAATATGACCCCAAACAATAAATGATAAACAGATAGAACAGATGTTAAATTTAGTTTGTTTGCTATTTAACCATGATTTCACTAGAGTTGGTTCCAAATTTTCCTATTTTAAAATGCAATCTAACCTATTGAGCAATCTAATATTTTCACATAACAATTTGTACCAGTCTTTCAGATTTTAAAAAGAAATCACTTGACTGGCGGTCGAGACCGAGGGGAAAATTTACTTGCCCCAAAATCATTTTACTTGACTGACTCCATTTTCAGATTTTTTAGTGTTGTCATCTATGTCAGGCTTGGGACTTATTGAGTGATGTTATTTGTAACAAACACAATGTTATAGATGAATTGATATTAAGATGATTGAGATAATTAAATTTGAAGAATCATTTCCAATAAACAAAACTAAGTTATAATTCAACAATAATCCTTTCAAAGTAATTTGACACAAAAATATTTATCTCATGTAAATTCAAATATTTCTTAACTTACTATAGAAATGTTAGTGAATAATTAAAACTTTAAAATACAATGTCAGTTTATTTATATAGTAATATTCATATTATTGTTCCATATAAATAATTAGCATTTCTTCAGGATGCTGATATGTAGTATCAAAATCATAAATAAAATATGAATAATTCAACATAGGGTGTTTATCAGTATCGTTAGAAAAAAGTCCAACTTTGTATATAAAGCATGTTGACATAAAATTACGCCCTCGAAAATGGCAAAACAAATATTACAGCATCATTTTTTCATTGATACATTTAATATCTAGTCTCTAGTTGGTATTTTCATGTATTTACATTTTCATGATTCATCTATAGGTACTCAATGTCTAAATTCTTTTATATCCTGATATAGTTTTTGAAGATGTAGGGTACGTGTTCTTTTCAATCATCTCGGGTTTGCCAGTGTTGCTATAAGGGAGATGATTAATGTTTATTTAATTCGGTCTTGTGTTATACATAACTGAACTCCATACAGCTTACAAGTTTTATGTAGAATTATCAGAAAGTTTTCATCAGAAGACTTGTTGGTAGGTTGTAATAGCAGTTAATGTTTATTTAGAAAATTAAAGTTATCAAGAATTGTAGAAAATGTTCATACTAGTAATTAGTTGGAAAGAGTTTATGCATAGTATGTATTAATGTTTGTTTGGTATTAATGTTTGTTTGGTAGGAATGTCTTTGAATGGAGACATAAAAGGAATCAGCAGAGATAGGAAAAAGAGGACAAAGATT
Source organism: Ascarosepion bandense (assembly GCA_037127315.1). Lineage (NCBI taxonomy): Eukaryota > Metazoa > Mollusca > Cephalopoda > Sepiida > Sepiidae > Ascarosepion > Ascarosepion bandense. Next base: position 2,456,005 of record JBBBDQ010000788.1, on the reverse strand, counting down.
ACTGAAGCTTCTCCCATTACATTTTAGCTTGTTGTAGTCTCAGCTGCTTCTATCCCAAGTCCTTTATAGTAATTTAGATTTTATGGTCTTGCAATTCTCTTCCATTTGTCAGAATATCCATCTAACATCTACTTGTGAAATCTGGTTTCTTTAAGCAGAGGTCAATCCTTTTTCTATTTGGGAAAAACCAGAATCTCACATCATTGTGAATTTTTGTAAAAGTGAAGAAGGTTGATTTCAATTCTTAATTTCCCATCCCCTACACTTTATTATCATCTGGATAAACAATCTTTGTTAAAATAGAAACAAAACTGAAGTCAAAAACTTTGGATGCATGATTAAAGCTGTGAAATTTATTCAATTGTTAAGTGTTGATGAAAAATTTTTATCATGATTTTCTAAAATTAATAATGAGATAAATAATTTTCATTCATTTGAGAATAAATCCTGAAAGTCTTATTAAAATCAGAAAGTTGATTTTTGCAAGAATTTTCAAATTAATGTGTCTTTCAAAGTCAAAAAACGACTTGACAGCGTGAATCGCTGATGGAAAACAAAAAATGAAATTTTAATTAAAATTTTGATCATGTTAGACAGGATTTTAAATTTAAAAAATAACAATTTGATCTTTGCTCTTAATAGAATAAACATTTGATAAAACTTTGTTTTAAGTTTGAACCCTTTTAACATCATGATATGCTTTTTTTTGCAATTGAGTGGAGGTACCTAATTTGCAGTTTCTTATGTTTGACTACAACCTCCATCTCATAGATGACAAAAAAAAAAAAATAAATCTGATTTTCTCAATTTTCTATAAAAAAATGACTTGCATAATTTGTTTTTCGATGCATGGTTGAAAGTATGCATTTTTTCTTTCTTTCAAATGTTCAGTTCTACTCTGGAAGCGTTCAGGAGCTTGTAAATCTAAATTCCATTTGTCAGATCTTGCTTTGATTGCAGGATGTCACTGTCTTGTTTAACTATACATTTCCTCGTAAATCAGGCACCATGCGAAAGTGTTCAATAATGTCATTGTAGGTCATTCTAAGTAACTTGTGAATCCTCAGTGGCATACTTTTGGGTTGTAAAAGGAATCAGATTTCCTTCTACTATATTTGAAAGGACACATTTCATTGCGAAATTTTTAATCGACCTGGGGTGAGTAAAGCAATAAACTTTAATCGCCCAATTAAGTTTTTAATCTTGAGTGAAATCTCAAAGGCTGATCTGTACCGAAAATTTTCAGGTGGTCTTGGGTTAATTTATATCTGTACAACTGCAGTTGTTAATGAATCAGTGACATCAACTATTAAATACCATATTTCAAATATATTCAGCAAGAAACCTGGTTTCATTACATTTGCTCATGAAGTGAACAGGAAATATGAAAGATTCAGTAATAAAGAACCAATGTCCTGTTAATATTCCAAAGAATGTTAATATTTACACTACCTCAGCAAATTCTCTTTTACATTAGATTGATAATAGAATGCCAACAATTCATCAGCTTAATGATTATATGAGCCTTTTTAACTGCTGATCCAAATTCTGAACTGATCTTCAACCAACAGTTCAAAGATTTAGCCAAGAAACCTGTTTATGATTTCCAACCAAATAATGGTATTGAAGAAAATCATAACTGCATTTGGCAGCGTAATAGACAGTCACTAAAGAGTCAAAGAATTAGACATTTTGTCATTTAACTCTCTAAACTGTGACAGAATGTGCAGGTTACAAGATAACATTATGGAGCCCTTCGAAATACATGATGGTGCACATAAATCTGCATCTCACGTCAGTCATTACAGAAGCAATTTGACAACTTATTGAACAGTTAAGTCAGGCAACAAACATACCCAGCTGTCAGTGTGAATATGCTTCTGAATAATACCGACTCAAAGTTCACCCTTTATAGCCAGAAAACCAATCAACCTAACAGTCCCTTGATCTCAACCAGATAGATTTTGATTGGAAACCTAATCTGCAATATTTTTACTCAGCAAAATTTGTAATTAAATCCACATCCATGCATCTGCTGATCAGTATAATACAAATTTGGATAAAGTTGTCAGATAAACTGATTAGGTTTGTAGGGAATGCGGTGTCATTTTAAAACATCTTTGACTTTTGCATCCAAATCAAAGCTATGTTTGTTCTATATCTCAATATCAAACTAATTTTCATAAGTATTCTGTGTTATAATTATAAATATAGATTGAGATATAGAATGCCTGTAGGGAGTGTTTGTGTGTGTGTTTTTTTATTTTATTTTATCTTTTTATTTATTTATTTATTTTATTTTTTTTTATAAAGCTATGATTTATTCTGCCTGGGTGATTTCCTGTTAGAATAGTGAAGAAAATCAATGATAAAGTAGATGTTAAGATTGACCTTCTCAACTAGTCTCAGTAATATCCATTTCTGGTACTGAAATGTCTTGTCACCAATGCATCATAGGATAAGAAGCTATTTGGTATCAAATCTAAACCTCATATTTTCTACTAAATCATAGACATTATGCTAATAGTTTCTCCTCAAGTTGGAAATTATTTGTATGATAGCAGTGTAATGGATTCTATCCCAGCAGAACTACTTCAACATATTTTGAGACACACAAGTGTATGTTCATCTCCTTTCAGATAAGTGAAGTTGTTTCATGCTTTGAATTTAGTACCTTGGATTATTCATCAATAAGTGTTGCTAGAGATCCGATCTAGCAAACATTAATGTTATAAAGTAGATAGTACTTCTATTGATTATTTCTGGGACTGGTAAGTCACCTTAAGAACACTTAACTATATATTGCTTTTTGGGCATATAAAACTGTTTTAAAAGATGCTGAATGTAATTGGTTTGAAAACATTAATTCTTTCAACATTTTCTCTACTGATGCATTTCAATCTTTTGTTGGTGGATTTTATTTTATTTTTATAACTTATCAACCTTTTGCAGGTTATTTGAAGCCAGATTTTTTTTTTTTTAGTTAGTGATTTAATAGAAGTTTTAGTAATTAACCTATAACTTGGAAGGAAAGGTGAATTCATACCTTTCTCAAGTCTATTTACATGTGAGTTAATATAATGAACGTTGTATGAATTAGAGCTCTGCTCTCTGATTTTCAATACCTAACTATTATATATTATACCACCCACACATCCAAGCTTACACCACCTGGTGTTCTCAAGGGATCAAGCTTGACATTGTTTAACTTCAGTGAGTGCATGAGAATCAGTTTCAACTAGGGTCGTGAAGTCAGAATACAAAACCTTCAACTCCGACATCTAATTTTGGCCCCTCTGACTCCTCTTTATGTAATTAAGTGATTATAGCTTACATATCTCAAAGCCTATGAATATACTCCTAATTTGAGTGGGCTTATATCATAACTAGTTTATACCAATAAAGATAATGTGGCTTTTATACCATACTTTTTCATTGAATATTTTCTAGCAAAATTAGAAAAAAAAATCTTTCAAAGCATTAAATAACAATAAAAATAAATGTAAGACTTTTTATAAGTACAAAACAGAAATAAAACTACTTTATAATAGAAGTTGAAATATAATCCTTTACAAGATGTAAAAGACAACAATTCTGTAATGTAAGATGTGGGGGTTTTTTTTTTATATTGTTTTGCAAATATGGAAAAACCTACAAAAAAACATAAAATGATAGTTCATATCAACTTCTTTCTTAAAGAAAATGGTAAATATACAGCAGAAGATATAAAAAAATCTATAATGTAAGACTTTTACATGTATAGCTTTGTACATAAAAATGAAAATACACTAAAGTGAGGCCATATAAAGTGAAGTTGGTATAGTTTTTCTGACTTCAGTGACCCCTCAATTGTTCCTGGCTTCATGACACTGACTCCACAGCTCTGGTTTCAATGTGATATGGCTTTATGCCAATCTCATTTCAGATATGTTTAGCAATGAGATTGGTGTCATCATATCCCATGAATTTTTGGATGGTTTCTAGAAAAACAATTGTATATATTATCAGATGCATGGCACACAAACACACAAGCAATTAGATTAGAATGTATTAATGATTGTTTTTGCCATTAAAGTTTGATAAAGTATTGAAACTACTTTTAGTGCAACTTGGACATTTACACTAAATTACTATTTTTATTTGGAAGCAATGAGTTATAATTTAACATTCAGTTATTTTTTATGGCCAACATTTATCAAGTACATACACTGTTTTTGTGTTGAAAATTCCAACATTTCAAAATAAAAATTAAAAAGATGTTTTGTATTAAACTAGTATTTAGTAATGCAGTCATACTTGCTAGTATGGGTTACTCATAATAATGTAGAGATAACACATGGCAGTGAATAGCCATATTATTCCAAAACTAAACTACTATATAAAATACAAAACAAGTGACACAAATGCATATTAGCATGATAAAAAAGTTAGACAACTCAAACTTAAATCTTGCTTGAGTTTTCTTGTGAAGACTACAGTCCTGTAAAATATGAAAAATAGTTATTAAAGCAGCAAGTGTCTCAGAATCTCGGATGAGATGCCCATCTTTGTTAGGTTGCCTGCAATCTGTTCATAATCCTTTTTTTCCCCCCAACATTTCTGTTACTTTCAGATGCCAATCATTCACAAGATTTGATGAATTTAAAGTTTTTACCAGAGACACATTATGAGTCTTGCAAAGATCTTCAAGCAACCTAGACAACTGAAACATCTCCTGTAGCATAGCTGTTATTAAAATACCAGCATCAGCTGTTTCACATGAAAGTGGTGAACAGATTTTTTTTTTTCTTATCTGGTCAAGTTTTTTTGATTATCAACATATAGGGACTATTTTGTTCTTATCATAGACAAAGATGATAAAACTACCCTGAAGATCCATCTTCTAGGCTGGCATAAGTGGCATCAGAATAACAATATTCATTTCTGAGTTTTCCCTGCTCTGGAAAAGACTTAAAACTTCTCTTAGATTTTAACTTTGCTAGACTTATTAACCTCAAAGAGCATCGTCACTTTTGCATGTTTTCCCGTATTTTGTGTATTCTACAGATATCAAATGATACAACTGAGTAGATAACCCCATCACTTGACCTGTTAGTCTTTTTACTTCTGTTTTCTCATCTTGGCTCAACTTGTCATTCCCCACCACTCCCAAAGTAACTTCCTTTCATTATCTGTATGGATGATGCTTAAAGATCTTCATCGATAATGATTCTATCTTCTGACTGCTTAACATTTAATTCTAGAAATTTAAAGGTTCCATTATGATGTTCTTATCTATTTTTTAATGATTAATTTCCACAATGTAAGATCATCCACATACATTACCAAAATGCTAATCAAGTTGTCAGTTGTATCATGTCAAAGAAATAGTGCATTATCATAGGCATTCCTTCCAGCTTAGTTAATTCTTGGTTAACTTTCTTGTACCACAAATGGAATGCATCAATAGATGCATCTCTTTAACTTCTGCACTTGTGATTCTGGACACATACCAGATAGTAGCATTAGAAACATTTCTCTCTCTCTCACTAATATATCACCTTGCAGAAATGCTGAGTTGCCCAGTCATTTATAGCTGATGATCACCATATCAATCTGTTAAGCTATTTTCAAATTCTGTAAGAATAAAATAGTTGTACGACCTTATTTGAAAAAAAAAAAAAAAGACAAAAATCAATGAAACTATGCTGTAAATTGAGTGTAGATGTGTCCAATCCTTTAAAAATGGTAAAAATGAAATTGAATGTTTGACTAAATTGGAAAAAGTCAGATATAATTCCAAATTGTTAATTTGGTAACCCTAAATTATCCTCCTGTCCTGCTTAATCTCTCAAGCTTTGTTTTTCTTTTGTACATAAAAGAAAGAGCAATCTGATTTAAAAAACAAAAAAAAAAACAAACTTTTTCTTTTTCATTCACCCAAATATAAATCAACAACCCTGGTTTTGAGCCCTCCGCCCTCTTACTTTTTTCTTAAACTCCAGATGGAAAACGGCAAAATAGCAATCAGCCATGACTTCTGACCCATATCTCAAAGTAATCCGAATACTAAAACCTTGGACACCTAGGGGTAATGAAGAACTTTTGCAAATAACAGCTGAAATACATATTGTTGCATTCAAAAAGACACTTGACAAAATATAGGGTAAGCCAGAAAGTTTCTTCTGTTTTTGTTATGAGATAGCATGAGTGTTTAGCTTTAACTTCATTAAAAAAAAATATTGATTTTTTTTTTTTTTTTTTTTTTTTTTTTTTTTTTTTTTTTTTAAATTTTAATCTGACTGATGTTAAATTGATATACATTTTAAAAAAAATGATCAAAACTGGGATATTTTTCTTTAAAGATCTTAATATTGAAGATGTAAGGAAAGTAAAAAAGATGGACATATTGAGAACGTTGTTGGAATGATTGAATGTGCTGAAAGTAGTTTGTAAAATTTCATGCTGGGAATTTCTCACTGAATGATGCTATATGTTTAGGCTGCAAGCAATTAATGCATTTCTTGAGAATAATCAATATTCAATACAGGAGACAGCTGACATACTGAAAATATGTATATAAAGCATTGAAAAACAATTTACACTAATTTATTTTGCTTATGTAGTTGCTTTCATGTGCAGCTTCCACTTAAACAAAAGAGAAAAAAACCTACTGGATTGTGTATTTATTTTTTAAACATAGTATGGTGGGCATTGAAAAGTGAATACTTTACAACAATATGAAATGAATCTTGGGGCAAATGGAAAGAATTCCATCAGTCTTTGTCAACAAGGCAAAATGTTTTTCCTTTGTTTATTTGCCAGATATTGCCTCTTTGAGTTACCATTTCTTTCTGGTCTTTAGAAAATTTTTTCTTTTATTGTGGAATTCAATTTCCTCAAATATTATCAAAGGCACTTAGAGTTGTTTACTGAGAATGTGAAAAATTCTGGGAGAGAATTTTGAAGATGCTTGAAAGACAGTAAAACAACGTATATTTGTTGTTCAATTGACTTAATATTGAAAATAGAAAAATCTTTTTGTGTATAATATGTATGATTAAGTGAATAGACTTTCAGGACCACCAAGTAAATGAGTTTATTTTTAAACTTACTTCTGCATTCATTTTTGCCTGACTATACTGGCCTGTTTTGGGAAAGATAGAAAATTATCATTTGTGGAAAATATATGAATTGAAGATGTTGGTAGCAATTTCTTATGGGTGCTACCATTTTGATTTCAGTTGTCTACTAAGCTACCTGCTCTAAATAATAAAAATGTCATGAAATAGGTTGTATTGTCTGCTGCTGTATGTCTATGCTGGTTTGGAAATATCACTGAACCATAGCTAGTTTATAACGTAAATGCTAGGGGTTGACATTTAACTGCCTTGAAAATGTATATATACATTGATAGCAGATTTTGTAAGTTTTGTAAAGACACATGTCCATAACAAGGTGTGTGAAATCCTATTTAGGACTTAAAATTTGAATCTTAATACAACTGAGCCACTTGACCTCTTGCAAAACATTTAATTTACATTCAAAATGTTCGTAAATAGCAATCCAGATGATGAAAGAAGATTGACACATTCAACAAAAACACTGAGCCATTGGTTATAGGAATATTTCCAAATTGCATGGGAATACATTTGTGGTGTAAATAAGTCAATACATCCTTAGAAAAGAAATCTCAGTCAAGATTGAAAGGAATTGGCTTTGTTGTAATTAAATTGGCCAGTAAGTGATTTGTAAATCTTTGTTTGCCTGTGCAAAAAGAAGACACAGGAAAGTTTTTAGTTTTTATTTATTTTCATGTACTCAAATCAGTGTGTGCCTATAGAATATATTAATAACCTTCCTTTGTGTGTTTCTCACTTAGAGCAGCTGTAAATTTGTTTAGGGACTTTGAAAATATATAGTGGTATAGTACTCCTCTCCATTTTTTTATCATTACACACCAAACAAGATGATAAAGCCACTAAGATGCAAAATGGGGGTAGGTTTACTGAGTGAAAATGAGAAAAAGAAAAGCATTATGAAGAAAGATAAAAGAACTGGAATTGAGAAGTCAGAAGATAATGATTGACATTACTTTTAAACTTAGTCATTTTTGTCATTTCATACCAAGCAAGTCAATGATACAAGGGTTACTGAGTGTGAGAGAATATGAGAAAAGCACTATTAAGGAGAAATAGTAATAAAAGAACAGGAATTAAGAATACAGAAGATAATGATTGAAATTGCATTTAAATTTTTGAAGATCAAAGTTGACTGGAAAGCAAGAAGCTAGAAGAGTTCCACAAGCAAGAAGTATAAGAGACGAAACTTTTAGTATAAAATTGTAGCAAAAAGATTATAAACTTTTCAGTTCTTTTGGCTTGTAAACAATTTTCAGAATTGGTTTCATCCCAAGTGCGCTACTGACTGCAACAAGTGTAACTGTTCTAAGTGATGTCTCATTCTATTTGTTTGTTTTTTTTATCTTCATTCATAGCCAAAATTTACATATATGAAAAGATGATTTTGTGAGAGAGTATCTGACTCTGGGATCTGTTTTAAATGTGTAACTTGTGAAGCCACCATTGTGTGTGTGTGTGTGTGGAGGGGGCAAGGCACATTAATATGTGTTCACCCTGGAGGTAGGCCATTTTCTTCTGGTGTTGCCAAAAAAAAAAACAATGCCTGAAACACTGGGCCTCTTTGCAGTAGCTTACTTAAAAAAAAAATTATAGTTACATCAAGCAATTTCAACTGTAAAATGATGAGACCTAGTTGCTAATCTAGTACTGCTTTTAAATTTGTAAAGTCTAGGTACCAAAGAGAAAAGTTAATCGGAATAATTAGCATGAGAATATTTATAGAAAAGACATAGGGATGCTACATTACCATCGTGGGGAAAGTGACTGAAGCAGGGATGTTAGGTCAGGACTGATAACATTGCAGATTTTTCTTTGTGCTTCATCAAGAATCTCTAAATCCATAGTAGAATCACCAGGACAGGTGTAGTAGCAATACTCAATGCACGGTCGAGTTATGTGTAAGATTGATACTTTTGAGAAAATTGTCTACAGTGAACCAACTTTCCTAGCAGTAAACTGAACAATTGACTATAATCGTTCCACTTCATGCTAGTGGAAAACGTTAACCTGATAAGGTACAATTAGTCCTTTTCTTTGAGGTTAGCATTAACCATGCTGATGGAAGACAAAAATAAACTAAGATTATTAAAAGAGAGCACTTTATTTTCAAACGTTAAAATTAACAAGCCATTTTTTATAACAGTAGATATGGAGTTGAGAACTGATGACAAAAAGAAGGGCATTGAAAATTAGGAAGAAAATAGTGCAAAAGATAGAGCCCTGGGGAATGGCCACATTAATGCAAGAATATCTGGAAAAGTAGCCATTCAAGACAAAAATAAATGGGAAAGATCAAATGCAATGCATATTTCCCCATCTATACTGATGTTTATGTGAGCATGAAGTTATTACTTATTTACAAAGTATGGTTTGGATTCGGTACAAGGACACAAGTATGGGTCATTCAGTGTTGATCAAAGGCACTAATAATGCTTAGTGAGTCAAGTTTGATAAATTAAAGTATCATTATTGGAAAATCTACTTTACAATTTGGTTTTTGACTATACATTTAATAGGTTTATTTTGATTTTTTTCTTCTTTTCTCTCTGCACAATAAAAACTGGGAAAGTTCACAAATTTTCATGCAGCATTGTATATATGCTTACTAATGCCTTTCCCCGAAGAGTAATGTCCTATCGTGAACTTTATTGTTCAAGTTTATCATCAAACTATTTTAATTTTTCATTCCAAATTTTTAATTTACTATTTCATTAATTTTTTTTTAATTTTTCTTTTTTACTTGCCTCTTTCATGAATGCTTTTGAATTTTATTTATTGCCTTGATACTCCAAATAATGAACACAAATTAAGGTTTCCTTGCAGAATATGAAGTCATTCAGAGGCAGAAAAGTAGCCCCCAGAGCTTAACATTTCCACCACCAAGCTTCATTGTATAGCTTTTAGATAAAGTTGACTTGATCCAGCATACACTTAGATAATTCTGTGTCAAATCAACAAGGGCCTGTCACTGACAATTTTTCTTTTCAAATTTGGTATACTTATAGAACTTCACAATAAAAATTGAATGATGCCTATTTTATATCTGTAGGTCAAAGGATTCTCGAGATATGACCCTTCGACCTTTGCCAGAAAAGTGAATTTTGGAAAATCGTCACAGTTTAAATCTCAATATGTGATTATTATTTTTTTTTTTTTCACCTACAAAGCTAAACTATATACCATTTTAAAGTACTTTGATAAATCTAAAAGTTGAGTTACATACTCTTTTTTTTTTTTGTTTAAAGGTCAAATAAGATAATTTTAATATTTTGTAATAATTCTCAAGCTACATTACATCCATTTGTTTCTTATTACAGAAATGACAAAGAGCTGGAGCATATTAATATTGTAATGATATCAGATTGTCTCAAGCACAACACAGCAGCTGTTCATTTGTTCGAAAGAAAACTTTCAGAAGTACTGAAAAATAAGATCTTAATTTTTAAAATAAAAAGAATCTAATCTATTTTTCTAATGGTGCTGCTTAACATTATAAAACATTTAACAATTTGTGCAACTATAAGGCTGACTTTGGTATTTTTTTGCTACTTCTCATGGGAAAGGACCATGTGGTGCATTATTAAGTGATTAACAGTAAAAGCATGTCTAAATATTTTGTATTCCTTAACAAATGAAAGGACAGATGAAACAAAAATCTTAAATGTCTCAACAATTGCAGGAACTCAAAAACTCCATAATTTTATTCTTATCTCTCAAGAAGAGGTAGAAAGGAAAACTGTCAACTCAAGATAAAAGGAAGAAAAATAGTTAAAATTATAAAACTGGACAATACTGAGTTTGAAATCATGAAGGGATTAGTTACAGAAATCTAATTTAATCTATGATGGGAATTGGTGGTAAGGATGTGTCATTGAAAAATAACCTGATAATGAAGAGGTAAAAATTGACAATTTTTACAGCTGAAGGGCCCTTCCCTACTTTTCTGTTATCCATTACATCCAGATATATTAATTTAAAATTTTTCTGATATTCCTAGTTTAGTTGATCCAATAACTGATACTGGAACTTATAAACTTTTGAAAGTTGATAAAAATTTTCCAAACATTTTAGGAAATAGAATTTCCAGAAAAAAGTTTAAATAAATATACAATCAAGGTTTGTCATCACAGAAAAAAATTGGGTGAAAAAGTGTTTTACGTATTTAAATTCTTATTTTCTATTTAAACATGTATTCTAACAACCAGAAAAATGTTTACTTCTTAATCTTAATAAATGTTAATATTTTAAATATTCATTTCAATATTTCACTTCAGATAAAAACTTTATTTTTTAAGTATATAACAAAAAAAAAGATTTTGTACATTTAGTGTACCATATCAACAAAACTGTTAACCATTATCATTTGTTGTTTATTTTCATATAATTTTGTTGTCTTAACGTTAATTCATGATGCTTTTTTTAAAATAATTATTTTCATTATCACTTTTTCATTTAAAAATCTGTTGTATAATAAAAATGTAAACAGAACCAAAATAAGGTCATTTATTTTCCACTGCACAGATAACAAATTTTTTTTTCTAAATTATCATAGTTCTTGTGTGAATATTAATCAGCATTCAAAAAGCTTTCTCAAGATTTTAAACTTTTTTTATTTTGGGAGATATGAAAATGTTAGCATTTAGTAGCAAATACCAAAATCTGCCATTTGGAATTTGGCCTAACTCTTGTTACCCCTCCCCGCTATGGTATGTTCTTTGAATTGAAATTTACCAAGCAGCTTCACTTGATGTTGATTTTTGGGAAAAGCAAGAATTGAAGAGTGAAACTTTCTTAATTCAAATTTCCTGTGTTAACCTGTGAGGTATGTTACGATTTATTTCTTAAATCTGTATTTTTCATTTTTTTAAAAAACCCCCCCCCTCACTTTTTGGCATTCATGCTTCATTTGGACTTAACTAAGTTAAAACTTAGTTAACTCTCCAGTTTTGGAAGTTTGTGTTTTTTTTTTGTTTTTTTGAATAGGAGTAGATAGGTCACACTATTGCCTGGTCAATACTCCTCCCACATCTATTGAACTGGAGTAGAGGCTTGCCCCTTGTTTCCTGTTTAGGATGTGGTTTCCGGGTTTCTCTTCTCTCTCTTCAGACCTTGGTATTGGTGCTTCCATGAGTTTCCTGCGATCTGGCCGGTTGGTGGCAACAGCTCATCACTGTGAGGGTACCGGGTTGGCAGTTTCCTGGTTGCTGCTTCCAACTGGTAGTTAGGAGCCCTAACTCTTGCGTAGTGTCAAGAGCGGCTGCTCTGATCAACAGTTGTATAATATCAGGGTTCCTGTAGTGCCATGTCGCGCATGGATAGGTGTCCCTGCAAGCGCTTTCGGTGGGCAACCCCGAGGCCACACCTTGTTGCAGCCCTAGCCAGTTTCCCTCCCAGCACAGATTGTGGATAATGACCGCCTGTATCCTCTACCCTAGGTCCCTTTCTACAAACAGAATCATGACTAAACAAATCAGAAATGACCCTAAACCAGTTAAATCCAAACCACCTAAACCCATTAACCTCTCCTTCACTAATATCCGAGGCATTCGTACTAACTTTCCTAGTGTAGAAGCGTTCCTGTATGAAGTCCCCTGACATCCTTGCGCTCTGCGAAGCTAACCTCAACTCAACTATTCCCTCCTCTGACCTCTCCATCCCTGGTTATCTTCCCCTTTTAAGTAAGGATTCCTCTGTCCACATGCATGGGCTGGGTGTTTATGTCAGCGAACACCTCCCCATAGCTAGGGTGACTTCACGCAAATCTACTGACCACCAATACATATGTCTCCGCCTGTCTCTCCTCAGTTCGGTTAGTTACCTATTTTTTCTTTACCGTTCTCACCCATTCACCCACATATTTATATTTGGAGACCTCAATGCCCATCACTCTGAGTGGATTGAAAACACTGTTACTGATCCAGTGGGCATTCACGATATGAACTTTGCTATTTCCCAATCCCTTACGCAAGTGGTGGACTTCCCCACTCGCTTCCCAAGCACTCCCTCGGGTCATTCCTCACTGCTAGATATATGTTTCACCTCTGCGCCTGACGCCTGTCAAGTCTCGCAGCTTTGCCCTCTCTGCAACTCCGACCACGCTGTAGTCTCTCTCAGTATTTCTTTCCAATCTCTCTCCCCCCAGGAGCCCCCTACTTATAGGACCTCTTACCTCTACCACAAAGCTGACTGGGATGCCTTTTGCGATTTCCTCTGTGACCTATCAGTTGATGACTGTGCCTCTGAGGTCTCGTCATGGGTGAAAGTTGGCATTGATACCTTCATACCCACCAGGAAGTATTGCTTAAAACCTCATTCCTTTCCATGGTTCTCTCCGGCCTGCTCAGCCGCCATTGCCCACAGGAACCATTACTTCCGTCTATTCCGGAGACAGTCAACTGATCACAATGGGCGCCTGTTCACATCTGCTCGCAATGAGTGCAAGAGAACCCTAAATGACGCCAAACAGTTGTTTGCTGAGAGAATGTGACAGCACATAGCTGACCGCAAGTTCAGGTCCAAGGACTATTGGAGGATTTGTAAACGAGTGCTCAACAATAGGAAATCCTCAATACCTTCTTTAATCCATGAATTTGAGGTTCTCACGTCATCTGCGAACAAAGCTGAGTGCTTTGCCCACAGATTCTCATCCAACTCTACATTCGACTCGTCCGGAGTACACCCACCCGACTTCCCTATTAGAACTGAGGCCAAATTGCACGATGTATATATTACTCCGACAGTAGTATCCACAGTGATCTCAAAACTTGACCCCCATAAGGCGTGTGGAGACGATGGAATCTCGGTGATAGTCCTTAAGAGGTGTGCTCCTGAACTTTCCCCTGTCCTCTTTAAATTATTTAACTACTGCCTTTCTGTTTCCTGCTTCCTGCTTTCCTGCATGCTGGAAGTTCTCTTCAGTTGTTCCTGTATTTAAGAATTGTGGTGAACCCTTGGACCCATCCAACTATAGCCCTATTAGTCTTCTACCAATATTTGGGAAAGTATTCGAGGCTATAATCAATGCTGAAATAGTTCATCATCTCACCGTCCACAAACTGTTCTCCGACAGGCAATATGGATTCCGCTTTGCCAGGTCCACGGCTGACCTGCTAACAACCGTAACGGAGTACATGCTACAGGCCCTTGATGAGTCTGACGAGGCTCGCGCGGTTGCTCTGGACATCTCCAAGGCTTTTGACAGGGTTTGGCACTCTGGCCTCCTATGCAAACTATGCGGTTATGGTATTACCAGTCGCCTGCTTGACCTAATCCAATCTTTCTTAAATAACCGCAAAATGAAGGTCGTTTTGATGCCTCCTCAACAGGTGTTTACTTGTGCAACCAGACTGGCAACTGGGTCCCACCCATTCACAGTCAGGTTAGCCAAATGCTGACGATAATTCTACTCCTGCAGCTTCTTCACTTGCACTTCCCGCCTGTGGAACTCATTCCCGTATTCTCACTTTCCTGACGGCTACAACCTCCAGAAATTTAAATGCAAAGTCAATACTCATCTACTAACCACTGGACTCTAGCTCTCTCCCCGCCCCTGTATAACCTTCTCTTTCTCTCCACCTATGTATCTGTCATCGCACCTGCTTTCTCAGCTTTCTATTGTTCCTTTCTAACTAGTTTGTACTCCTCACTCTTTTCTAATTAATCTTTTTACATTTATGTAGCCCCCTGCACATCAGTGGCATTTCCACCTTGCTCAGGGTGAAAAGATTAAAAAAAAACAAAAAAACTCGGTAAACCCCACCCTTGTAACCTTGGCCATAGTCAAGTCTATTACAAAATTTTGTTCGCATCTTGCTATAAGACAGGCAAAATTGTCAAATTTAAAAAATAAATTAAAAATACGCTTTTTGAGAAATTAAAGGACAATGTCAAATTACCTTATTTGACCACTTTTTTTTAATATTTTATTTTATTTTAAACAAAAGAAAAAAATAAATATCAAAGTTATTTAAAATAGTAGATAATTTATCTCTGTGGGTTAAAAACGACTGAGATATTGATATTTAAACATTGAGACTATATTCCAAAATTCACCTTTTTGATTAAGGATCATATCTTGGGAACCCTTTGACCTAGGGATGTACTATGTATATCAATTTGTACTATTCAATTTCTATCATGAAGCACTAAGTGTACCAAATTTGGAAAAAAGATCTGTCTGCGATAGTCAGCTCTTTGTTGATTTGAAACGTAATGACTCTGTGAATGTGTGTATATATGTATATATACACACACACACACACAATTTCATCTTCTCTGTTGAGGCTACTTTGGTTTTATTTTCATGTGTAGAAAAATTAATCCAATCATACGTTTAGTTCTTTTTCTTAGTTTACTTTATTTTGAGATTCTGACGGGATCATCATTGCAAATCCAATATTTTACATTGTAAAACCAATTTATTCCTCCTACCATCTTTTTAATAGTGATTTACTAAGTGTAGTTTAGTTGTGGCGCAAAGTCAAAAGTATGGGGGATTCCAGTGAGTCTTGAACTAACTACTCGGTCGTCACATTCCACCCACATCTATTGAACAGGTGAAGAGGCTCATCCCTTATTTCCTGTTTAGGATGCAGTTTCCGGTTTTCTCTTTTCCAATCTTTTCACTCTTTTCTCTCTTTATTTTTATTTTTTTTCAATTGGAGTAGATAGACTAAACTATTGACCGGTTCACACTCCACCCACGTCTATTGAACAGGTGAAGAGGCTCATCCCTTGTTCCCTGTTTAGGATTTGGTTTCCGGCTTTCTCTTTTCCATTCTTTTTACCCTTACGTAGCCCCCTGCGCATCAGTGTCGTTATCGCCTTGATCTAGAGAGAGAAGCTTGCTAGCCATTACACCATGTTGAAGTGCCAACCTTATCTTTATCATGAGTGGAACATATTTACATAATTTGTAATAAGTCAACTTTTCAGAAATTTTTTTTTTTTAGTGAGTGACCAAATCTTTACCAGAATATAATATTACAAAACCCCTCTTTTTCCAGTGAAAATCCCATTAATTTGGAAATTCTTGCGAGATCAAATAATTGTCAGATTTTAATTCTACTTACAGGACTTATTCACAAGTAAATGAAATTATTTTTGAAATTCTTATTTAAAAAATTCTGGTACTCTCTCCCCACCAATCTGTAGCTCTTAATGTAATTGCAAGAAATTAAATTCCACTACAAAGTTTGTTTTAATCATCCCCACCCATTTAGCTTCTTTTGTTTATTCTATCCCATAAATCAACCCAATATAGATTTTTAAAATATTTAAAATTTTTTTTAAGAATATTTCATGTGTAACATTAAGTTTCACAGTTTTTTCCCCTTACACCTTACATGTAAAAAATTTGGACAATTTTAGCAATTCTGGTAAATCATACTTAGCTTATGACCACACCTGCCTGTCATCAGTCACTTAACATGACAAAGATAGGACTGTTGTGATTAAGAAATACTTTTTTTTCTAAATTTCAGGCTATAAACAAGTAATACTAGTTTCAAATTAGATTAATTTAATAAATTTTCTAATTTGTTTACAAACTTGTCAAAATGGGTGAAAAAAAAAACAAACTTGAAAACTTTCAAGAGTTGAGATTCTAATTAATGTAATTTTTTCTTGAAATACATGAGTATTTTGCTTACTGGAAATAGTAAATTTAATCATTTAGCTTTCAATTAAAGCTAAAATGAAAGCTTAAAGAAATATTTTTATTTTTTATTTTTAAAAATTAACTATAAAAAAAACTTGGGTATTGAAAAATGAGTGGTGGTACATAAATAAAACTGATCCATCCATGTCTATCATCTACTTGTAAATCATTTTTGAATGTCCTGACCTCCTGGACAATACTGATTACTTCAAACATTGGAAATGATTAACGTGTTCATAAAGTAATTGAGAACATGTGTATCTTGAAAGTTCCTCAACAAATACTTTGATAGACTGAATGCTCCTTGTATGCCCAGATAAAGGAAGCACCTCACTGTAATGTAGCATTTAGTACATATACCACTGTAGCATGTTTTATTTCTCACTAGATGCTCATACATTTTGTGTGTCCCACCATAGTGCAATGGCAGATCATTAAAACTGAAAATGAAAAATTGAGATTCCTGCACATTTCCAGTCTTCTGAACTAGAGTTGAGGTTTATCCTTTGTTTCCAGTTCATTGCATTGGGTTTATAGTTCCTTCTAAAGTTTACTTCAAGTCTATACCTGTAACATAAGTACCTCTATGCAATTGCCAAAAAAAAACAAACAAAAAACAGCATAGCATGATGTTAAAAGGAATCAAACTTAATAAAACAGTTTTATCATCAAAATGTTTATTATTAAGAGGAAAGAGCAGTTTTTCATTATTTTTTAATCCTTTATAATACTTTTTTTTATCAGCGATTCACCTGATATTTGCTATTGCAAATATTATGCAAATCAGGTTTTTTGGCATTGTAAGTTTGGAAATTCTTGCAAAAATCAACTGTCTGATTTTAATGAAATATTTACAGCTTATCCACAAATGATTTTTAGAAAATTATGGTAAAAATTAATTTTTTTTTTTTTTCCATCTGTAAAAAGAATGATAAGAATGAAAGCGCTGCTCAGGTAGGCCGTGTAGCATCAATTGGATGGTGAGTATGGCGGGTGGGGCAGGACTTCCCATTTAAGTGTTTCCAAATAGGTTTTCACCTATTTTGCAACATGTCTTGTCATTGTTATGTTGCAAAATCACTTGGTTGTGTCTCTGCTGTATAGTGGTCACTTTTTCTTTAATGCTTGGTGTAAACGCATTAATTGTAGTTGATAGCAATCTCTTATGATGGTTTTGATCAGTTTGAGCAGCTCACAATAAACTATACCCAGCTAATTCCACTAAATGCAGAGCAGGAGCTTTGAACCATGAATGTTTGGCTTTGTCCCTGATATTGATGCATATCTAGGCTCGCCCCATGATATTCTATGTTTAAGGTTATTGTAGTGTATCCACTTTTCATTACTGGTCATGATACAATGCAAAAAAAACATTCCTTTCTTGCTGCTTAAACTGCTGTTCACACTTGAAAAGATGCTGTTTGATGTCTCTCGGCTTCAACTTGTATGGTACCCAATGTTCTTGCTTTTGAATCATTCCTAATACTTTCAAAGATTTCAAAACTGTTGTGTGATCAACTAATAATTCTGCAACTTCAGCTTATACCTGACATGAGTCTTCAGGAAGTAATGCCTCCAATTCTTTGTCTTTAAATTTTTTTGATGTGCCAGAGTATTTATCTTCAACGCCAAAAGCATTATTTTTTTTGAGCATCTAAAGTAATCTCTACATGCTGCTTTCAGCAGCACATGGTTGCTGTGAATCTCAACTAGAATTCTGTGTGCTTCAGCTGCAGATTTCTTTTGAATAAAGTTGTGCAGTAAAATTCTCTGAAAATACACTTTCTTTGGTACAAAAACGGCATGTTTAATTCTATGAACAACAAAGCTGTTGACACTTTGGCAAAATGATATCCATTGAATTTCAAACTTGCAAACACTTTCAATTTCAAACTTTCAAACACTTCCTTATAGATGTGTTACCATCTGAAACTACATGCACACAGTTCTAGGAGTGTCAGCTGTTGGAAAACAACAAGAATTTATTCAAGGCCTTTTTATATATATATATATATATATATATATATATAAATATATATATATGCATGCTGATGACACCACCATTTACTCTAGCCTTGATAAGAAATCTGCTGGAGCTAACAAAGCAAAACTTGCTGCTGATCTTGAAAAAGACCTCCAATCTGTGGTGGGCTAGGGTAAGAAATAACTTGTAAATTTTAATGCTTCCAAAATGAAGCTGCTATCCCTTAAACACCATAGAGAATCTCTCCTACCCCCATCATTATGGATCAGGTTAGTCTCCCTGAAAACAAAACACTGTGCCTTCTTTGCCTAATTCTATTTGTAACGAAAGACATGACTTACCTCAGAATTCGAAACCAGTGTGAACATGTCTTGCCTACAAGATAAGAAAAAAGAAAGATGGCCACTATCGAAGATACAATTTATGCGTGCATATCTCTTCCAAAACGAGATATTTGCACACATGCAAATTTTGGGTGTCTTCAAATGGCATAAAAAGCAGGTGCCAGCACTGCTGAGGTGCAGAGGATTTTTTTGAGGATTGTGTGTGTGTGGGGACTGACAGTCAGGCTGACAAAAGAGGAAGTAGGAGCAGATTATTTGGTGTCTGTTTCACAACTGCCCTGTGTAAAGGCTGAAAATGGGAAACCTGAAATCCATTTCCTTGAGGGGGGATGAAAGAAAGAAAGAAATTATCATTCATCTTTTTGCTACAAGCTATTTTAGAAATTATGGCAAAGGTTTGAATAAACTGGATATTATAAAAACATTTTCTGGCCAGGGTGATGTGATGGCATGGCAAGACTTCGGCATGTGGATGATGTAGTTAACTTGCTGCCATTGTACCTGGAGGGGGATACACTAGCCCTGTACATGGAAATGGAGGAGAAAAATCAGACATTGACCAGATTGAAGCCAGGTTGAAGGAAGCATTTACCAACTCGTTTTCAGCATACAAAAAACTGACCAGGGTCAGGTGGACCAGTGAACATGTAGATGTCTATGCGAACAAAATCATGCAGGTTGTTGGATTGGCCGGGTTTGAGGGAGCTGAGATGGAAAGGCACACCAAACTAGTTTTTGTTATAGGGTTCCCTGATATGATCTCCATTGAACTCTGACAGGCACTGAATGTTCAAGCTCCGACTATGGGAGAGTTATTAGCAAGAGCAATAGTGCTGACAACAATCGGAGACGAAAGCCAGAATGTAATTGTGGCTGTGCAGTCAACCCGTAGTGATGATGTGTCTCCCACCAAGAGTGGTCCAATCACCAGTGTGACATGCTTCAGGTGCAGCAGCAAAGGCCACATAGCAAAAGACTGCTGGAAGCACAGAATACACTGCTATCGATGTGGGGATGTCGGACACTGGGCTCAAGACTGTTTGGGAAACGCTACAGAGGACAAGGCATCAGCACCAGCCTTTACCCCCAACAAAAATGTAAATACGACACTCCCAGTAGCAAACATCCTCGTTGATGGAATTTGGTGTTCCGTGCTGCTTGATACTGGCTGTTCATGGACAATTGTAGATGCAGATCAGTGCTGGTCATGGAAGAGAGTGATAGTGGACGTTATGACTATTGGAGGTATGTCCTGTCCATGTTGCAGTGTAGGAGTGGTAACTGTATCCACGGATGTGGTGGTGTGTGGTAAGCCCCTGGGATTTGACCTGCTATTTGGGATTGATGCCATAACAGCACTGGGAGGCATTGCTGTTGGGTCAACAGGACAAGTGCAGATTGGCAATGGACAAGCAGCTAAGTGTGCAGCCATTACTGTTAACAAACCCAACTACACTGCCACCTTTGGCCATCCTGGACTGCGGCATGGAAGTGGTCAGAGGACCGTGTACCTAAAGGACTGCACAATGGGGTTTCTGAGTACCCATTAGCAGCAGAGATCAAGGAGGACTATGAGCAGGAGCTCTGAATGTGGATGAGCAACAGCTGGCTTTTACCGTACCCAGAAGAAAAACTGGAGCCTCCCAAAGGGCTAATTCCCCTGATGGCAATACTACAGCAGAACAAGGCTAAAGTACACCTGTGATGGACTTCTGGGAGCTCAACCATCACATTGATGCTTTCACAGCCGATGCAGGTGTCTATGCATCTAAACTGCGTGAATGGCGGCAGAAAGGATCAAACGTGTCTGTGTTGGGTTTCAGGAGAGTATATACCTTTAAGTTCATATCCACGATTCACTCTGGCCATACCAGACCATGAAAATTGACGGGAAAAGATATTGCCTGACACGTTTAGGATTTAGGTTAAACGTGGCTTCCCTCATCATGAAGGTGATCATTAGCACAGTGCTGGATGACATCTATATAAACAAAGATGTCATTCATGTGTTAAAGAACATCTGGCTGAATTTGAGCTGGAATGCAAGGACTCAGAATGACTGGAGAATGGTGCAGAGGTACTAAGATTGGTGGTCACAATGGAGCAGGGTAATTCTGATGAAACGAAGGATACCCACCTCCAGTGCATGGTGTCTGAGACCATGGATTCTGTTCAGCAAGATGATCCGGTGCATGGATGGCCAGGGACTGAATGTTTGGGTTGGTGCCAGCTCCCTCGTGATTGGAGTGGCAGTAGAGAGCCATGAAACAGTGCTGGAAGATGGTTGCTGGCTGTGACCTAATGATGATGCTCAACATATCAACCTGGCTGAGCTGGATGCCGTGTTAAAGGCATCAATTTGGCACTCCAGTAGCAGAATAAAACGCTACCTGTGAAAACAGATTCCGTTTGCATGTATCACTGGGTGTCAGATACTTTGACTGGGAGAGCGTGAGTGCACACCAAGGCAGCAAATGAAATGCTCATCAGGAGGTGGCTGAAAACTCTCAAGAAGCTTGTGTTAGAGTATCTGCTTACCGTTGACATGACACTGTTACTATGGGCTCTGACTATAGCTGATCAACTGATGATAGTACCACAGCGATGGTTTGATGCACTGAAGAAAAGCAATGGACCCGGGCCACTGATTGGCATCATCCATATGGACGAACTGGATGCTGACAGATCATGTTCATCCAAAGAAACAGCGGTCACCCAGGAGTCTGCCCGTCAGTGACAAAAGCAGTCTTCAGATCAGCTGTATGGACGTGTGAAGAATGCCAGTCTATGGATCCTGCACCAACTCAGTGGGGGAAAAAAGGAAAGCTTGGGGTAAGTGAGAACTGGCAGAGACTGGGAATAGATATCACCCACTATGGTGCCCATCACTTCGTAATGCTGATGGACTGTGGCCCGTCATATTTTTCAATCTGGAAGCAATTGGCAAGGCAAGACTCGGTGACTGTGATTCACCAGCTGAAAGCAGTGTTCTTCGAGTTGGGCCCACCCCACGAGCTACTTATGGACAACGACCTAGCCTTCTGTAGCAGGGAATTCAGAGCTTTTGCACACAAGTGGGGAGTCAACTTGTGGTTCCATTGTGCATATGCCTCAGCTGGGAATGGGATAGCAGAGCGATGTCACTGCACAGTAAAACAAATCGCAGCCAGGATGTGCTGCTCTGTCCAGAAAGCCATCTACTGGTATAATGTCACTCCTAAAGACAATACCTCACCCAAGACTACGCCCGCCAACAGGATCCACCAATATGAACTGAGGGTGAAAGGGGTTGATGCCCTGATGCTGTCGTTAGCTCCCGGGCATGGCTCTTACCAGGTTGAAGATCGCGTGTGGGTTAAGGCACTAATGAGTTGGTGCACCATCAAGTTTAACAGGGGTCGGGTGACGAAAATGATCAGTCCACTGTCATTTCTGGTGGATGGAATACCTTGCCATGTTAAGGATCTGTGTCCGCACTATGGTCTTATCACGTCTGAAGAAGATTCCGATGACACATCTGAAAGTGGCGCAGAAAGTTTGCTGCTTGACGAGGAAAGTTCAGAATGCGTCAATCTAAAGAGGGAACAAGAGCAGAGCCCCCCTACCTGCCTTTGTGAAGAAGCACCCATCAAAAATGACTGTCATCAGACTGCGACCTTTGTGATCATGAGATCAGGGAGGGGTGTAATGAAAGACATGACTTACCTCAGAATTCAAAACGAGGGTGAACGTGTCTTGCCTGCAAGATAACAACAAAAAAGATGGTCGTTATTGAAGACACAATTTATGCGTGCTTATCTCATCCAAAACAAGATGATATTTGTGCGCATGCAAATTTTGGCCATCTTAAATGGCATAAAAAGTGAGTGCCAGCACTGCTGGGGTGCAGAGGATTTTTGGAGGATTGTGTGTGTCAACCTGCAGATTGACAGACTAACAGAGGGGAAGTAGGAGCAGCTTAGTTGGTGTCTTTCACAACTGCCCTGTGTAAAGGCTGAAAAAGGGTAACCTGAAATCCATTTCCTTGAGAGGGGGGGGGCAAAGAAAAAGAAACAGCTAGCTTGCACTGCACCTTTTATATGAAAATTGAAATCAAAATATGGAAAAGACCCATACAAACATTCAACATCACATGAGTGTTAAAAAAAACAAAAAACAAAAAAAAACCACCATGTGAGGGCTCTTAAAAGAAAAAAAAAAAACCTAAGGAAAAACTGTATAATCAGTTATGGCAAATTGCCTAAAGACACTACATGGTAGAAACCTAGGTTGCAGAAAAATAATTTTTTTTTTTTTCTTTATAACCTACTCTATCCATGTTGTCTTTAACATTTGTTGGTAGAACCACATTTTCCCCTTTTTTAAAATTCTCTGGGGAAATTGTACAACATTCACTGCCATATAAGATATTAGATGTTACATATCATTTCAACATTTTTTTTTCTTTGTTTCTAAGGGTACTTTGAATCCCATAATGTCTCAGCATTTCTCAATATTCTTATATATCTTCAGATTTCTGTGACCATATTACTCAGATGGGTAGTACCTAGATGGATGACTGCTTGAAAATACCAGTTGCTGTAAGCTTGGGTTAGCTGTTGGGTTATCCATTAGGATAATGGCTTGGAATAATCACTTATGCACAAATACCTTTGAGAAAAGTATAACTTCACCTCTTTTCTCTTCAGTTGTGTTAATTAGTAGGACTTCTATCAATAAAGAATCCCCCCTCAAAAAAAAAAATTGTCTACAAAATATTTAGGTTTTGGCATATACTGCTAATCAATGCAAACCAACCAACCAGATGGTTAAATTTCTGCACCTGATTTATGTCCCGAATATGAACCTCATATTTTGGGCTGTCCCTTTTGCTAACAATCATGCATTAAGTCTTATTAGAGTAAATGGTTAATCTTTCCTTATTGCTTTCCTGTTTTCTTGTTTAATGGTTCTTTTAGAATCTATCCTTACACAATACTGTCTGTATAACAGATGTTGTTAAATAATAGATCCTGGTGTGTCGCCTTGTCTTCTTTCAGTCATCTCGTACAGGTTAAATCAATCTATTGAGAGAGAGAGAAAATTGTTTATACTTCTTTCTGTTTGGTGTATTCATGTGTTCTCAGATCTGTTTGCAAGCTGTTTGTTCCCACAAGCTAGATTGCTTGAAAATCTTGTCTGTATAAATCAATCTTCCCTAGCATTTCAACACGTTTTCAATATACTTATCAAATGCTACTGTGTAATCTATGAAACAAGTATAGAACTTTCACAAGTGCCCCACCAAAAAAATAAGAAATTTTAGATTTATTAGATGATGGAGGGGGGAAAAAAAAAAACTTTCAGTTGAATAACACATCTAACATGTGTGTTTTTTTTTGTTTCATTTGAAGCTACTAAATTTCAATCCTTTGCTTTTATTTAAAAAAAAAAAATGTAACAAAAATTCCAACAATTGAGACTGGTAAGGAATTGCATATTTTGATATATATTTTGGCATATTTTGAGGCCTACTAAAGTCAACCTGTTCTCGATTCTGATTTTTTTTTTTTTTTGACACCACAGAGAATGCAAATTCTTTTCTCCTTTGTCACCACAGAAAGCCACATTGTTTTTACTCTTTTTCCAGTCTAATTCCACTACAAACTCTATTCATTAAAATCCTAATTATTAGTTTAGTATTGTAACTTATCAGGCTAATTGTTCAATGGACTTCACATTCATTTGCACCTGCTTCTTTAGCAGTTCTATGAAAATATATCTACTAAAAACCTGTTTTTTGCTGCTGTCATATATTTTGGTAACCTTGTAAAGTCTTCAAAGCCTGTTAGTATCTACTGATGTCTCTTTGGGTTCTACTGATTTGCTCATCTTGGCAAGTACTGATCTGACCAAGTTTAATATTCTTCTTTCTTTGCTTTTATAGGTACCTCCATGAAATCACTAAAAAAAAATCAGCGTAACATGATAAAACCATGCTCCAAACGTAATGAAAACAAATTTATCCTCAAAATTTTTATTAAGAGGAAAGATCAAAGTATTTTAATATTTAATGAAAGTTTTTACTTCCTTTTTAAGACTTTTTTTCTTATCAGCAGATGTACTAATTTTAGCCTTTGTTTTTTTTTTTTTGTGGTTACTCATTAATTAGAAATTCTTGTATAATAAAAAAAACAAAAAAAAAACGAAACAGTTGACAGATTGTAATTAAATTTTCAGGACTTATTTACAATTTAAATTATTTTTGAAATTTTTCTCTTACAAAATCTTGGAAAAAAAATGTATGATTTTTTTTTTTTTCCTTTTTCAAAATCAAACCTTGACTTACCAAGAATCTGTTCTGAATCAAAAAATAAAAAATGCAATATAAGTAAAACATTATGTAACTAGTGAAGCTTTTATGGGGGAGGGGGAATAATATATATATATATATATATATATATATATGTGTGTGTGTGTGTGTTATAGACAATATTTTCTGAAGATAAAATCTTTTTCCCATGAAAAATGAATTTTTACAAGATTTGTTTTAATTTTTTGACAATTTTAAATTAAATGATTTATAAAGTTTTTTTAAAAATTAATTTTCAATTATGTAACTTTTGTGATATTAACTAAAACTATATTTACTAATCATATATTGTAAAAGCTTATTACAATCTGATACTCTCCGACCCCGAATATTTTTAAATTTTAAAGAATTTAAAATTTTTATTTTTTTATTTTATTCTTTTTATTTTTTTATTTTATTCTTTTTATTTTTTTCTTTTATTCTTTTTATTTTTTTCTTTTATTCTTTTTATTTTTTTCTTTTATTCTTTTTATTTTTTTATTTTATTCTTTTTATTTTTTTATTTTATTCTTTTTATTTTTTTATTTTATTCTTTTTATTTTTTTATTTTATTCTTTTTATTTTTTTATTTTATTCTTTTTATTTTTTTATTTTATTCTTTTTATTTTTTTATTTTATTCTTTTTATTTTTTTATTTTATTCTTTTTATTTTTTATTTTATTCTTTTTATTTTTTTATTTTATTCTTTTTATTTTTTTATTTTATTCTTTTTATTTTTTTATTTTATTCTTTTTATTTTTTTATTTTATTCTTTTTATTTTTTTATTTTATTCTTTTTATTTTTTTATTTTATTCTTTTTATTTTTTTATTTTATTCTTTTTATTTTTTTATTTTATTCTTTTTATTTTTTTATTTTATTCTTTTTATTTTTTTATTTTATTCTTTTTATTTTTTTATTTTATTCTTTTTATTTTTTTATTTTATTCTTTTTACTTGTATAAACATCTTAATTTTTCTAAATATGTTAGTTCATGCATGAGTTTTCCCCTGCCACAAAAAAACTCTCCTATAAAATTTATCATCTGCTAGCAATTCTGCTTTACTATACTTATCAACTGCCTAATGTGTTGACAAATAGATTAATACATCTATAAAATAAACCCCTGTGGTTAAGAAATGCATGTTTGTTTCAAACCAGATTAAATTAACTTTTAAAGCTAATTTTCCTCAAATAACATCTCAAAAATGTGTTTTATTTTTGCAAGATTTATAAAATCAAAAATTAGTTTTTGTTTACAAATGTCATTGACTTTTCTGGAGAGGGGAAAAAAAAAAAAAAATCAACTCAATATAATTCCTGTTTGAAATACACCAGTGTTTTACTTACTGGAAATAATAAATTTTAATCCTTTATAATTTCGATTAAAACTAGAATGAAAGCTTCAAGAAAGCTTTTTCATTTTCAAAAATTATTTTTAAACCTTACGTGTACCGAATTAGTGGAGGTATCTACTTTGATATATTGAAACTTTATCTCTCTTGTCATGAAAGAACTTTGTATTCATTTCATCTTTGTTGTGCCTCTTCTTTCCTAGTATGATTGTTACTTTTTTTATGTTATAAATTGTTACAATAGAGACGGATGAGCTTTCAATTTGGTTACATTTTAATCCCAGACGAGCCCCCAATTTCGCTATGTGTTAAGTGTAACAAAGAGTATGATTTCTACATGGTTTTTAATTGGTTTAAACACATTTTTCTCCTTTTCCTACCATTGCTCTCTCTTCAGGATGTGGATGATAAAAGCTCTCTAGAATTTCTTATCCTTTGAAGCTTGAAATATGTTGTATTTTTTTTTCTTCTTTAAATGCATAACTGCTATATTAATGTTTTGCAGTTTGTTTTAAATCTCTGCGCATTTCTCCAAAAGCCATTATTTACTGTTTAAGATATTTACTACTTCTCTTAAGATGTTCCAAAGTTTCATATTCATTCTTACCTGTGACTGCATCTGTTTGCAAATGAAATACCTGTGAAGTTGGGCATATTGCAGTATATGCATTGCATTGAACTTTTGTAATTCTTGTAATATTACTCTTAGTTGTATGCAACAAGGTGATCAATCAGTATGTGGGTATATTTTAAAGTACAAAACTGCATTTCTAAACTGTTTGTTTTTAATGTCTCTTGACAAGCTTCTGGCAAGCATCTTCAAATCCAGTGTTGATTACTTGGCCATTCACTGAGCACCAATAAACATCTTTTCGTTTAGATTTGCCCAGGATCCAAGACCACACCAACATTTTCACTATCTTGTTCTCTTTATACTTTTGAATTTAGATTCACCATGATAAAAATTTGTAACCTTCTCTGATAGTTGGTATTTTCTTGTGTGTTGCAAAACTTTGATCTGGTGATTTATGACACATGCATATACCCCCTCTATGATAATGACATTGAACTATATATCCATTTCAATAGAACTCTGCCAGTTTCCAGTATCCTAGAACACACTTCCTCTTTTTTTTTTTTTAAATCTGATAACAGTCCAACTTCAATTTCCATTTTCTCCCTTGTGTATATGATTCTGTGGTTGTTTTTTCATCTCAATTCACGTACTACCAGAATGTTAATATTTAACTTTTCCTATTCCACATGTTCTAAATATACAAATAGGCACACATTGTCCTGATATTCTATGATTATATTATTGTTGAAGACAGTTGTTGGATGATGATGGGTAATACCTGTGTCATATTTCTCTCACAGCTGAGTGAGGAGTTGACCCTCATTCATGTTATGATGTGTGTGTTCTGAATTGCTATGATTATTTTGGGGAGAAATGAGTTCTTGTTTTCATAGGAATTTTGTCAAAATACTATTGAGTTAGCCTGCTATTGACTTTTCGATAGGTTTTGTTGGGTTAACAACTATCCTCTTTGTCTACACCACAGTAGGGCATGAAAGCTGGCTTAGTTGCTGTTCATCTGGGTGGGATGGAAACCAGTTATACTTTGGCTTGATTTTGCAAATGAAGATTTAGCCAATGGCTTCTTCTACCCAACATTCCATGAGTGTTGTAGGCTGTCATATTGTAAAAGTTATGTAATTAATCTTCAGACCAGCACCAGTCAGGATTTATAGTGTTGTGGTATCATCCAAAGACTCAGGTTTTTCTGATAAAGACCCCCCCCCACACCTTCCCAGGCAGATGTTACTATAGATGTCTGCAATTCTTTTGAAAAACTATTATGACAACATGGTTGACCTGGGAAGGTTGACATTTTGAATCTCTGTTTACATGCAGGAATTTGTAGATTTATTTTAAAACTTTTGACTTTTTCTATCCTCCCTGACTTCTACTTTTTGTTTTCTTTCACTTTTCCACAACACTTCCTTTTTAAGCCAATCAATAATCTGAAGAATGGATGTTACTAATGCTCTCTGTTGTTAATGGGAAGTTGAATTTTAACTTGCCACTAAAAAGATAAAAAGTGGGCCAAGAAAAGCTAACTGCCAGAATTTGCTTCAAAATGTTTATCGTTTCTAAAATGCCAAAGTATAAATAAACTATTTTTCTTGTGATATGCTAGTGTTTTGTGTTGGAGTTGTTGAGTGTTTACATATCTTACTTTATACCGAGTAAATTGATATTGTGTTGTTTGTACCCACTTTACTCTGTCCCTTGTTTTGGCAGCTGACCACCTACCAGCACTTGAAAACAACCTCACAATAATGCAATTGTTTGTGAGAATGCTATCATTAAAGTTTTTCACAAAATGTAATTTTTTTTTTTTAATTATAATAAACTTGATAGATGGTCTATATGGAAGCAAAATTTGGTTTAATTAAAAGTTATTACAGTTTACTGACTGACCAGTTGGAATTAGAATAAATTACACATGGAAGGAACACCTTCAACAAAGTAAAGAAAATTTTTAAATTTTAAAAATGTTTCAGATAATTATTGATGATTTAATTTTAGTCTGCCTTTGTTTTAGGCTACCAGGGAAAGAAAAGAACTATATGAAGGAGGAAAAAACAACAACAAAGGTACATTTGTGTTCTTTCCCTTTCACCTCTAAACTGTGGAGAGTAATTTTTATTTACCTCTTCACTTTTTGTTATTTTTCTAAACAATAATAAATACATCAACAGAAAATTTCAGATATAAATCAAGTTTGTCTATAGGTAATTTATGCATCAGATAATGAGATTTTGGCGATCTAAAATAGTTTTAATTTAAAGGGTCAGTCATTATGGAAATGATTTGTCTTTAGTTTTATCATCTCTTATTTTATTTTAATGTAGGTTATAAAAAAAAATATATAACATTAGCACAAATAGTTTCAATTCCATCTTTCCACTTGAGAAGGATTGAAATTATATACATTGACAGTAATTGTATGACTATATATAATATGCATATAAACACTATTATCTATTATATCCTTTCACTTCTGTTCATATACACATAAAATATTACTGCCATAGACACAGACACACACGTTAAAACAATTGATTTAAATGATTTTGGCAAAGCAGTAATAGTGCTTATGTTAATTTTAAAATCATTTTACCCCAAGCAAGGCAATAAAGTCACTAAGATGCATGGGGTTACTGAATGTGAAAGAATAAGAAAAAGAACAGAAAAATAAAACAGAAATTAAGACAGAAGATAACGATTGACATTGCATTTAAGTTTTGAAGATCAAACATGAATGGAAAGCAAGATTTTTGCAAGTGAAAAAATAAACTATTAGCTTAGAACTTTTTGCAACATTTAGCAATTCCAACTGTAAAATGAGACCTAACTGTCAATCCAGTATTGCTCTTAAATTTGTAAAGTAGAGGTACCAAAGATAAAAGCTCATCAGAACAATTACCATGAAAATATTTATAGAAAAGGTGCAGAGAAGCTGTTACAGCAATGAAGCCAAGATACCACATCAGAGTTAATAACATTAGAGATTTATCAAGAATCTCTAAATTCATAGCTGAAACACCAGAACAGGTGTGATAACAATATTCAATGCATGGTCAATTGGTAAACTTGTGCAAGATAGATTCTGGTATGAAAAATTGTAATTGTTGACAAAGAGGCTAATGTGTTGGTAATGGTAGGATTAAATGATTATATGCTAGGTTATATACATGTGTAAAAAAAAAAAAATATATATATATATATATATATATAATATCTACTGAAACACTTTATGTATTACATTTTCTGGTATGTCGGGTTTTGTCACAAGATATATTACAGATTGATTCCCATTTACCCAAAATTCCAAAACCTTTCAATCCAAAAGTTTTTCAGGTGCTGACACAACTTGCCACAGATGGAAAATATCAGAAAGCAACATGGCTACCAGTAGCAGGAGCATATTGTAGCATTACAAACAGAATGCTGACTTTTCAGTTTTCATTACATTTATCTGTAACCAGAAACCATGTTTTGTTTTAATACAAATACTGTACCTGTATGTTTTATAACATTTTAATCAAAACACAATATTGTTAGTAGATTGGTAACTTACTGAATTTTCCTTACAATACTCAGTGATATCTTCAATGATGTACCCTCTCCATTCACTTTCTCACACCTGATGTAGAAGTAGTGTTTGCTGTTGCATTTATGTTTGTAAGTTGTGATATTTTTTGTATAGAAAGTACAAAACTTTATTTTTACATGAAATCTGAATTTCATCACTTTGCCATGTAACACACACAGTTTTCTAACATCATCTGTATGTAGATAAAATTTATTAAATTTTATATAAAACTACTTTTCAGGAGATATATAATTTTATATATATATTATAAAAGCTGTTATAAAATTTAAAGGGAAACTGTGTTTATGCTTGAGTTTTTTTTTTTTTTTATAAATTAAAATTAAATAGGCTGTCTTCCAAAATAAAATATAAAAATCTGAAAACCTGAAGCAGTTCTGGTTCCAGAAATTTGGGATAAAGAATTCCCAACCTGTATAATGAATTCATATCTGAATTTTTTTTCTTTCATTTATCTTACTTTATAAGAATAACTTTTGCACATGCCTTTAATGTTTTATTGTCAAAGATCTATTTTAGTGACTGTCTTGCTTTTTGCATATAAGTTATTAAAGAAAGTGTCTTTGTCTTACTTTTTTCCTTTACATTAAAAACATCTTGAAAAGTAACACTGTACCATTTTTGCATTTGGTCAATGCTTTCTGCAAAGTAGGACCTATTTTCATTTGTTTGGCTTAAAATATATTTCTCTTTAGAAGACTGAAGGTCTATACACTAATATATTATGGATTAATGATCTCTAGATTTTGGAGTATCTACTCTTAAGCCCTTTTTAAGAATTTGCACAGTTTCTCTATTCTCTTAAGTTGTATTTGTGTGTTTAAAAGCAATTTACTTTTTATTTTTATTTTTTGCTTCATTTGATATGGCCTCTTAAGTCAAATATTTTTAAATATAAGGCACTTGTATGCATTTTTCACTTGAACTGTCATGCTCTCTTCAGTGAGCTGGATGCATAAGAGAAAAATTAAATCTGAAAATAGTGATTGTGTAAACAAGAAAATTCTTCTGATCAGTGTTTTGAAGAAAATAAGGTTTATTTAACCTGACAAGTAGTAAGTACAGCCAGAAGAAGGATCCTTGTTGTGAAACAAATGTCAGAATTTTGAAGAGTGGGGGATATAATGAACTTTTGCCTAGATCAGGAGAACCTTTTGGAAATTGATAATTTTCAAATTCTTGAAATCAAGATGATTTTTTAAAAAGATGCTTCATAGATGGAAGAGAGGAAAAACATTTAAATCACATTTCTGGTGACTTTATCTCTCAGTCCCTCTGTACAAGGACTTAATACTACAGACCATAAATACTGATTTAAAAAAAAAAAACTAAAAAGAAAACACGCATTTGACCAGAAGAGCAATTCACACAGCAATGAAGATAGAGTAAGAAAACTATGGAACACAATTAAAAATTGGTAAAATAATTCACAAAAAAAAAAAAATTCCGAGTGAGTATAAAATAGAAAAATGGTACTCATGATTCTCTTCCTAAGACAGTGTGAATAAAATGTTCTGTTTTCACAGGTTAAAACTAGTGTGAATAATTCTTTCCATTTTGCACAGAGCCCAGTCCACCCATCATTTATGTTTGTTTGAAGCAGTTTATATAAAGTTATATGGGTTGATATAACTTTATATGAACTGCTTCAAACAAACATAAATGACGAGTGGACTGGGCTCTGTGCAAAACAGATAAAATTATTCACACTAGTTTTAACCTGTGAAAATTTTACGGTTTTCTTATTTTAATATTCTGATTAATTTTAATTCTTCAGTTAATGAATAAGTGCATGGCAAATTCTATGACAATGAAATATCTGTAGAAATTTCTCTATTGCATCATTAACTATTTGAACTTAACAACTTCAACAAAATACTGCAATAACAATCATAAATATAAAGTTCTCTCTCTTCTTCATTCATATAATTCCTCCTTACTTGCATTTGTTCTATATTATGTTTACAGATTGCTTGTCTCTATTCTGCTTGTAATTGTACTTGTCTTCTCTGCCATTCTTTTGCTGTATCTCTTTGTCTTAGTTTCTTCCATTAAAATAATTTTCTCTGGAAATATGCATTTACAAAATACATTTAATTTCATTCATTACAGCAAAAGTATGACACATCTAGGTACCTAAGTAGGTATTTACTGTATTACAATATGAAGACTACAACTTGCTATGATGTTCACAGTGAGAATTGAAGGACAGATTGTATAAGATACATAAAAATAAATGGATGAAAGTTATTTTCTTAGTTGGTGAATTCAGATAAAGACAGCAAAGAAAATTTTTTAAAATTATTCAAAGCACAAAAACAAGTACAATAATACTCTCTCTCTCTCTCTCTTTATTTTTTTTATGTAATAGATTATATTTTACAGTAATTCTCTTTCCATTTTATATTTCATGTCCACCCTTTCTTTCACTTCTCATGCTTGTTTTTGTTGTTCAGCATTCATTTTTTATCTGTTGTCTGTGTGTGTTCATATCTTTGAGTGTGACAGATATAGAAACAGTGGTTTTAATGTAGACATTTACTTGTGCTGGCCAATGGCTGATTCATGTGCAGACCAAGTTATCCTCAAAGAGTGACTCAAATTGCCTAATTTTATATGAGTAGGAACATGTTTACCAATTTGGATTTTCAGTCGTTGATTTGTTTTTCTTATATATTCAGCTTCACCTTGATATTTGAATTTGTACAAGTGAACTACTCTGAAATTTTATCATCTTTGACTAATGAAGGAAACATTGAATTAGTCCCAATAACTTGGAACCTGACAGTAGAAAAACTTAGTGTGACACAAGCCAACATTGTCAGCCATGGTTTGGCTTTTCCCACTTTCACGTGCCATGTCGCTTCAGGATGTAGGTGATCATGAACTTCCACTTGGTTCTCTCTCTTGTCACTCTCAATATTTTTCCTCTTGGCATCTCTCCCAAACCCGCTCTGCCATCCATTTACTCAAGCCTATCAAGTAGGTATTGCACTGCTTTCCTCTGTCTCTCTTTCCTTCTATCTGTCCCATGGGTATTAAATTCTCCAAGTCCTCCTTCCTCATTAGGCGTCCCAGAAACCTCATCTGTTTCTTCTTGATTTTAAGTATGAGTTTTCTCATTTCCTTCCTCTCCAACACCTCATCATTGGGCACATGATTAGTTCATTGTATCCTCAGCATCCTTCTGTAGAACCACATTTCTGCTGCCTCAAGCCTCTCCTTCATCCTTGATGAGGTCATTCTACATTCACTGCCATACAAAAGGACAGATATCACATAGCAATTCAGCACTCTTCTCTTTGTTTCCAATGAGATATTCCTGCCTTTCAGTACTCTGGTTAGCTTTTGAAATGTATCCTTGGCTATACCAATGCATCTTTGGATCTCAACATTGCACTTCCCATCCTCTGTCAGAACACTTTCCAGGTATTTAAGTTTATTTGTTTTATTTTAGTTTCTCCGACCTGTAGTTGGCATTTTGGATTCTTTTTGCTGAATGACCATACATTGTTTTCTTGAAGTTCATGCTCAGTTCTTTCTCTTGTTACCTTTTGTAGGGGTTCTGCATTCTCCTTTCTATATCTGCTATCAGCACCAGGTCATCCGTGTATCTTACATTGTTGAGATTGTGGCTGCCAATGACTAATCCTGGCAACGATTTTATTTCTCTCAGAATTGTTTCACTGTATAAGTTCAATAGATCCGGTGAGAAAACACATCCTTGTCTGATACCCCTTTATATTTTTGTATACCTGTTGAATTCACTTATCTGTATGCAAGCGGTTTGCTGTCAATATCGATGCTTGATTATCCTAATGACTTTTCCAGAAATGTCGAGTTCGTCGATCATCTCTATCAAGTCTTTGTAGCATACTTTGTCAAATGCCTTTGTGTTGTCTATAAAGTACAGGTAGAGGTTCTTCTGCACTTGTATTGCTCTTTCAGATAGCATTCTGAGCATGAATATCACATTCCTTGTTCCGGTATCTTTAACAAAGCCACACTATTCTTGTCTTATCTCTGGGCTGATTTTGCTGCGTGTTTTATTCGTCAGAATCTGGATGATAAGTTTTGTTATATGGCTCATTAAACTGATTGTTCTACAGAGGTCACCTTCCTTTGTGCCTGGCTGCTTAGGTCCTCCAGTGTATTGCTGCTGTTGTAGATTTTGTTTATTTCTGTGAGCCTGTCTATGCAAGAACCTTCTGAGGACATCAACATCACTATTACAATCCCATCAGGTCCTGCTGCTTTATATCTGTTCAATTTAGTGATTGCCGATTCTGCTTAGCTTCTTAATATTTCTGGTCCATCCGTATTTTTGTGTATTGTTGGTTGTTCTCTCTTGTCATGGCAGTGATCACCAATATACTCATCTGAAGAATTTTTCCTTTTTCTAGTATAAGTGTACTGTCCTTTTTATTTTTTATTTTTTTTTTTGTTTTAATTATATCACCCCGAGCAAGGCGGTAATGCCACTGATGTGCAGGGGGCTACGTAATAGTGAAAAGATTGGAAAAGAGAAAGCTGGAAACCACATCCTAAACAGGGAACAAGGGATGAGCCTCTTAACCTGTGCTTTTATACATCCTGTTGCTGAGCAGGTCTTTTGTCCTGTTAGCTCTTTTTTTTTTTTTTTTTTTTTTTTATATGCATATCACCATTATTTGTTCTCAGTCTTTCTACTGCTTAACATTAGTCGTTAAACAATCTTTTTTTAGCCTGTCTGCATTTGCTCATTATTTCTTTGTGTAGTTGTATTCCATTACATATCTTGTCATTGTTTTTTTTTGTCTCTTTTTCTTTTTTCCCCATCAGCTCAAGAATCTCTTCAGTGATCCACTTAGTTTTCTTCCAAAGTGTTTTTTTTGTTTTTTTTTTGTGTATGATGTTGTTTACTGATGTCACTACACTAGAGCCATTCTTAGTGTGTCCCATTTTGAGCTTCTGTTTCCAGTTTGTTCTTTGTATTTCATTTTCACAGTCCATATACACTTCCTGCCAGCTAGGGTCATTCACGAGTCTATTGTACTGCAGTCTTAATGCTGTTAAGTTTCTTTAATTGCCTTAGTTTTATCCTTAGTTTGCATACAACTGGTAGGTGGTCACTTCTGCATTCATCACCTGGGTAGGCATTGCAGTGAAGGACTGCGTTTCTGAATCTCTTGTTGATAGTAACATAATCAATTTGGCTTTTAATTTCTCTTCCTGAACTTCTCCATGTCCATATTCTTCTTGGGTGCTCTTGGAACCAGCTGTTAGTTATAATCTGGTCATTTGCTGTGCACAATTGGACCCATATCTCACCAGGGCCACTGAAGTGTTCTAGTCCAAAATTGCCAATCATTTCACGTTCTCTACCTTGGCCAACTTTGGCATTCAGATCTCCCATGATGATTGATTTCTTTCAATATGCATTATGCTTTGGCATAATTGAGCATGGAGTAGGACTCTATTTCTTCTTCTGTACTTTGTGTTGTCAGTGCATATACCACTACTACTGATGAACTGAAAGGGAGGCCTCTCAATGTAACTACAAGAATTCTTTCAGATATCTGGCAGTATCCCATAATACATTTCCTTGTTTATAACACCAACTTCTTTTTCATTATTTTCACCTCCTCTGTATATAGTTCTTTGGCTGTCACTGAAGTCTCTATTGTTTGGCCATCTTATTTCACATATGACTAACATGTTTAATCTAGACAGCTCTTGCTTCATGTATTCCAGGTGTCCACATTTGTTCATGGTTCTAACATTCCATGTCGCAAGAGTTATTTTTTGTTTGTTGCAAACAGTTGCAGGATAATGGCCTGTTGATACCTGTTGTTCATGTCTTATTCTGGGTGAGAGATAAATTCTGAGGAAATTTGTCCCTTTTATGCAGTTAATGCTAATGGTCCCAGGATGATGGCCTGGAGACACCTGTAGAGCAGTGTCTTTAGGCTTAAACCCCTTCACACTGTTAGTGTTTATCATATTATTGTGCATGTCCATGAATGCACATGGAAGGAATAGGGGAGTGGTCTCCCATTGCCTTCTCCACTGTGTTTTATCAAGACACCACTTCTAGTTAGCTTGCTGTTGACTCCTTAAGAGTTCATCCAGTCTTTGTAGGCTTAAATTTTTGTTTTACCAGGTCGCTAACATCCTCTGAGATGGGCAAAAAAAGGGTGAAAGAATATAAATATTAAGTATATATTTAAGTAAAAGTTTGAATGACCACTCTTATAGAGGAAGATAATGCAGATTCCCCAGATTAATATTAATTGTCAGTAGACAAGATGAAGCTTAATTAATATTTTCTTTTTTCCCACGAAAGTTTGAAAGACTAAAAATACAATATTAATATACTTTTCTCTCTCATTTGACAACTCATCAGTAACTAATCTTGAATGGTGGTAGGTGTAAAAAAAACAAAGGACCCACATATTTATATACATAAATACACAAAAGACCCCCCCCCCCCCATATATATATATATATATATATATATATGGAGGGAAACTAGACTTTGAAAAAAGAGTAGCTACTCACACATCTACACATCATTCACTCAGTAATGAATTTGAACACTCTCGGTTACTGGCGTGTGTTTACATTGTATATAACACTTTAAAGTTTTCCTAACTCTACCAAACGCCTGTAGATCATAGGTAGAATTGCTGACTGATGTCATTTGGGTCAGGTTTCAATCCTGGCTAGAAGCAATCAGATGTCTAACTGTACTGATGAGCTGTGATACAGCAAAACTGATTTGCCTGCGGATGACTATATATAATATGAAAGAGAAAAACAGCAACAAGGAGGTGGGTGGAAATACTGGTCAGTGCAAAATTTTAGTTGAAAAACTCAGAATTTAAATTCAACATTTATCCATTTAAGCTAGAAACTCTTATGAGAAAAAAAAAATAGGGCAAAGGTTGGGATCAAACATTATCAGTTCTCTAAAGTTTTAATCTTACACTCAACAATGACATGTGCAAAGATATATTGTCACAAAAAATATTCATATTCTCTAATTCTTGATAGTCAACAAGTCGAACAAATCATCGACCCCATGGGGGACCAAAGTAGAAATCAGGTTTATTTTATGGGACTTTGGGATGAAATAATTCTAGTTAGCAGACCTGTGAATGTCAGTTTCTAATAAACACTGGCAATGCACAAACCCCTTTTTTACATTCAACCAGTATGTCCAAAAAAAAAAAAAATGCAATGTACAACTGTTTTTCACTTCCATGATAAATTGAAGTGGTTGATGAAGAAAATCAAGTTGTGTATGAAAAGCCACAGCATCATTGATGGACTTAATAGAAAAAGTATCAACATACAGTATTGTTGTTTGTACAGATGTCCCCCTTCAAGATATCTTATAAATGTGTACTGATGTTCTTTATAGAGGTCATCTGGGTTCCACTTTAATTCCAGAGAGTTTGTTGTTTTTTTTTTAGTTTGTGTTCAGCAACAGAGGGAGGTGGGATTTAGCTTTAATAAAACCATGTATGCCCACAATTGGAGGTTTGATGGGTAGTCTTCTGGGTTTGGTATTAGCTAACATTTTTATTAGTTTTTATGAAAGCCTTTTATTAAAAAAAATGTTTGGAATGATCAGTGATGGTGATGTTATGCCTCAGTCTTCTCACAGGACCTCAGACTCAGCAGAAAGTCCTACATCAAGTGCCTTGTGGTAGTTTTTTTTTATTTTTTTTATTTTTTATCATATCATCCCGAGCAAGGTGGTAATGCCATTGATATGCAGGGGGCTACATAAGAGTGAAAAGATTGGAAAAGAGAAAGCCGGAAACCATATCCTAAACAGGGAACAAGGGATGAGCCTCTTCACCTGTTCAATAGACGTGGGTGGAGTGTGTTTTGCTGGATCAAGAGGGTGGCTGCAGGAAAACCTTATGTCTGACAACAGAACTCTGCACCATGCCACATAAGTAAATGAACTCATTCATGGCTGGCAGACAATTTCTGTTACATTACATCTGGCCACCTAACTTCCAAGACTGAAACCCCCTTGATTATTTATTGGGTACAGTTGAGCAAGAGATCAATAAAACTCCTCCTAACACCAAAAATGAACTTTAGTCACGGATTATAGCAGCCTTCACCAACTTAAACAAGGAGACTGTCTAGAAGAGTTGCAGAAGATTTTGAAGTCATCTGGAGGTTGTGGTTGACAATGATGGTGTTTTTTTGTTTTTTTTTTTGTTTTTAATACATTTACTCTCTAGTATCTAAAGATATTTTTGTCATTTCGGTAAATAATCTATTAAAATGTGATGTCAGTGTTGATTTCCTTTTATTATAATTGTGTGTGTGTGTGTGTGTGTGTGAAATGTGTATGCATATAAATATATATGCAGTACTTATTTGAAAACACTCAATATCATTGATATAGCTTTCATATTCATATAGATAGGTGTGGTATGAATATATATATCTGCCCCCACATACCTGTAAAGAGACACCAATAAACTTGATTGGCAGATGAGTAGAATATTTACAAATCTTAAATAAATTTTTTGTGCATTTTATATATGCAGCTACAATTGGTTGATAATCTGCAATTATTATCTAAGATTGGCTCCCCCCAAATTATGGTAAAACCATCAGAATATTACTTTCATGTCAAAGATAACAGATGATTCTTAATCCAGTAATGAAATTAGTGTTATAATAAATGAAGATAATTATGAAAACTAATTAGTCAACAAATACTGAATTGACCGATTAAGGATTATCACCCAATTGATGCAATCTGAATATATAGTAGCCCTTTGCCTTTTCATAATCATCTGTTTTAGTTGTTTCTAAGCATTTATAATCTCAGGAAAATTTTAAGTATCTGAACATATGCCTGCTGCATAATTTTAAAGCAGACCAGAGTCAAGCTACATGAATAAAGAACAAGAAAATATTCACTCTACATTTTATGAATATTATTACAATTGCATATCAGTGAGCCTATATCTGGCCTAGTCCATTGCATTCACTTTTGCACAAATGTTCTTGGGGAAAGGTACGAATTCATCTCTTCTTTCTCAACTATGGGTTAAATAGCAGAGGTAAACTGCACTCTCTGCTCCTGATTAGTAGCCAGTCTAAGAGAAAAAAATCTTAGAATTCCACACCATGTAGAAGTCAATGAAAAGCTGCTCCACTATCTTTCTAAAATGGTAGTGTTAACTCAGTTAATAAAGAAAAGGAATATGTGGAGAACCATGATTGCCTACACCCTGAACGGATACATTATTATTATTAAAAACTAAGTGTACAAAACTCTGCCATGATAAATTCAAAATTCTGGTGAAGCCTCTAAACATGATCATTGTGTTGTAGCAGAACAGAATGGTATAGAACTGACTTCATTGAGTTATTTAGTTGCACTTGTTAACTTGAAAATGGTTTACTGCATTTACCAATAGATGACACCTAAAATTTTCAATTTGATGCATGCATTTCTTTGATTTCTCTTAAGTGCACACCTGATAAATTGCTGGATACCATTATCACAGGTAATAATGTGCAGTATCTTTAACAATGCACAGCACTAAACAGGCATGCCAAAACCAGAATAATATATGCAGTGACAGAATAGTAGATCCATTTGGCAAAAATTTTTATTTCAACCATAAGTTATTTGTTCACAATTTCATTTCTCATACTTTTTTTCCTGTAGAACTCTCTTCAAGCCTTCTTACTTTTCCAGCAAACTTTTGCTCTGGGGCTTCAGAATATGCTGACTGCACCTCTGCAGAGAGGTACCCTCTGCCACTTGTTTGCCATGATGCTGGTAATTGAGGGCTTCAGGCATTACGTAGGAATAATACTTCTGAATTCCAACACACTTCTTAGGTTAGACAGGCGGTTAGAGAGACCAAATCTGATCAATCAGCTAATCATGCAGTACCATTCCACCTACAAAGAACATTAGACAAAATATTACAATAAATTATGAAAATGCAACCAAAACCCAACAGTGATTGGAAATGGTTTCTGTGAATTAACATTAATCCAAGAACTAAAGAAATTAATTGAAATAATGAAAGCTGATATCAGCAGGAAAAAGCAATTATTTACACCTCATGCCATAAAAAATAAACTGATATACCAAATCAAAATATAGAAAATTTTAAATGGTTAAACTCACAAAATAAAAGACCAAAAGAATCATCTTGTCACTTGTCTTCATCTAGAGATTCCTCACCTAAAACTTAAAGAGGAAGATCTCCACAAAATAAGAAAATACAAAAAACAAGAAAACATACAACCCAGTCAAAAAGGAAACTGCAAGAAAAGAAATCGCCTTTAAAAGAAAAAAAAAAAAATACACATCTAAAAAAAAAATAAAAAAAAATGGAAACTTAAGACAACTCAACAAAAACTGAAAACCTCAACATCACAATCATGGCTAATAAAATTATTCAATGGAACGCAAGAGGAGTAAAAGCAAATGGAAAGAAATCACTTTTGCTTATTGCAAACTTATGTCCTGCAATCATATTCCTTCAGGAAACTTTTTAAATGGACAATGAAAATATGGATATTAAAAACTATGCAGCATGCTAATTTCATTAGTATTAATGGAAACAGAGCTTTAGGTGGTACTTTCATATTGATAAAAAAAAAAAAAAGATATTTCTCGGAGCAAAATTAGCCTGAATATAGTGCTACAGACAGTAGCCATAAGAGCCTTAGTACATAAAACCACCACCATATGCTCAGTTTACATTCTTCATTAAGATCCTATTGATGGAACTGAATTAGACAACTACAGAAGCATCTCCCAAAAGCATTTATTTTAATGGGAGATTTTAATAGCCATAAAATCATATGGGGGTTGCAAAAATACTGATCAGAAGAGATTTCATCAAGAGAAAAAATATGTCTATACAATGACAAGTCATATACTTATCTCCACCCATCAAGTGGTACATATACAGCAATAGATCTAACCCTAAGTGATCCTGAAACATACCTAGGCTATAGCTGGAAAGTACATTATGATACATGTGGTAGTGATCACTTTCCAGTTGTTAGAAGACTCTGGATCTTTGCCAGATGAAAGACTACCATATTAGAAACTTAAAGTTAGCAGAAAGGAATTTAAAAATGTATGT
Organism: Ascarosepion bandense; assembly: GCA_037127315.1. NCBI lineage: Eukaryota > Metazoa > Mollusca > Cephalopoda > Sepiida > Sepiidae > Ascarosepion > Ascarosepion bandense. The sequence continues at coordinate 2,413,897 of JBBBDQ010000788.1, read as the reverse complement.
GCCCTGAAACTTGTATCAGAAACCAATGTAAACATTGCAGAGCACATCACTTATTTTACAAAAACACTTTAGTATTACAGAATAATAGATATAAAAAATTTAGACTTGTCAAACATGACAGGCTTTTGTTTAACGACAGGTATAAAAAATGTGATCAGATTGTGTTGTGTGACTTTACGCAAGTTGAAATTACATCCAACCCAAGAAAATTTGAATATCTACAAAATAAAGGTAAAGCATGCAGAGTAATTAAATAATCCAAGTGATTCTCATGGAAGAACTTTGTCCAATATTAATTCTAATGACAAAACCAGGATGGTATAGAACATAATTTGTAAACTTGTTGGGAAAAATAAAAGCACTTAGAGACATTTATATTAAAGAAAATAACAAAGAGGATATTGCAAATTTATTAGCATAAAACTTTTCAAAGCTCTTCCTCAAATAATGAGTAAACTATTGCAGAATATCAAAATTTAAATAAAGAGAAGAAAAAATTAAATTTCTGCTCTAAAAATAAAGAAAATTATAACTAGGCTTTTATTTTACCAGAATTATTAGATTCTATAGAAAAATCACAACTCAGCAGTTGACCCAAACAATTAGGTACCTCCAATCAATTCTTAGATACCTAAATTTAAATAGATTAATTATTTTTAAATTTTCAATCTTCAAGCTTTAAAATTAGGTCTATTTGAAAGCCAAGGGATTAAAGTTAGTAATTCCAATAATCAAAATACACTGGTGTATTTTAAACTGAAATTATATTGATTGGAATCCGAAATTTTTTGAAAAAAGAAACAAACTTTAAATTTTCTGCCATTTTTTGATTTATGGACAGGTTATGTCAACAGTAGCCAACTTTCTGTTTAAAAAATCTTGAAAAAAAATATATACATCAAAGACACTTTTTTAAAGTCAATTGTTTAAATTGAACCTTACCTTAATCTGATTTCACACAATAGTAATTCCTTACTTTATGAAATTTAAGACAGAAACTTATCTTAAATACAGTAGTCCTGTCGTCAACGTAATTCGAGCTGTGATTGATTGAATATGTCAGCTACTGTTCTGTCAACACCCCAAGTATGGCGCCCGGAAGTGCCAAATTTTTATGTATCTAAAAAAACCGGTTTCTATTTTTTAACTGCATAGCTAACCATAACATAATATTTTCATCAATTACATAATATTTTATACAATGTTCGTTTAGCATTATAGCTGGATGATTGAATATGCTTGCTGAATAAATAAAAATTGAAATTGCTTTTAAAATAATTTTACAATTTAATAACAAAGAATGAAATTAAAATAACCCAGTAAAGTTATGAAATATTATGCTAATTATTAATATTTTTATTATGCCTTATTCATATTAATTAGTAAGATAACTAGGTAAAAATATCTAATTTAATTTTTACATAACTGTAGATGTTATAAATAGGTATCTATATTTTTTGTACATGTCATACTGTATTTATGCAATATCTTGAAGAGAAAGGAATTTCGGGAATATTTTGTGGCCCTGAGTTTTCTTAATTTGGCACTCCAATCCTCCTCACTTTTTAGCTGCTTTTCCAGGTACAGGTATGTAGGTATCTCCCTTAATTTGATAACTAAGGGTAAAATAATTTTATAACATGTGTTTTGTACAATCATTTACAATTTAAAAAAGAACATGAAAGTAGGAGTTAATAAAAATGCATAAATTCAATAGTAGGATTAAGCTATGAAATAAAATAGAAAAAAAGTCTTTTTCATTCAATTGAAAATAAAAAAATGAAACCTTTTCCAATTTGTTTTAATCTTAGCTAGGCACAACAAAATTGTAGTACATATTTGTTTCTTGAAAACATTCTGCAAACACAAATTGAAATTAAACATTTTTTTAAAATTCCAACTTTCCTCTTGATTTTTTCCATTGTGAATGTAGGTATCTCCCTTAATTTGATAACTAAGGGTAAAAATAATTTTATAACCTGTTTTGTACAGTCATTTACAATTAAAAATAAACTTTAAAGTATTAGGTTAACATTGAAAATGAATAATTTCATTAGTAGGATTAGGCTATGAAATAAACTAAAACATGGCTTTTTCATTCAATTGAAAAGAAAAAGTGAAACCTTTTTCAAATTGTTTTAATCTTAGCCTATCCACCATAACATTGTAGTACATATTTATTTCTTGGTCACATTTTGCAAACACACATTGAAAGTAAACATTTTTATCCCTAATAATTTCTTTTATGAATCATTACCACATGCCATTGGAATGAACAGCCCAAAAAAGCAAAACAAATAAAAAAGAAGTTTTGATGTTTTTTCTAAATTCTGTCAGGTAGATAGATTCACAATTAATATTAAAAATGATTAAACTAATAAGTTAAAAATATAAAAGTTACTTTAAATATTTAAATTCTGACTAGAAATGAGTTCTTTCTTGAGCGATTCAGAGACACGCATGAAAAGAATAGCAGTAAGATAAATATGGGAAAATTTTATGTAAGGGCGGACAGCCCTTGAGTCACGTGACCTTTTACAGATTTATATCGTTTATGGGCACCCGTACTTACCAAAAACGGGAAATTAACATGCAAAAATAAACAAGTTTTAATTAAATTACAAAAAAAAGCTACTCTTTTAGAGTAACTTTTTAAATTTTTTGATTAATAAATATATTTGCCACACATTAATTAAAAAAACATCTGAGAGACCTATGAGGAGAAAACTGTAAAAGACTTATGAAACTTTTTAAATTACTTAATAAAAAATATGAAAAATAAAAACAATTCTTGTAAAAATTCATTACTAACAGAAAAAAATTTTTTTATTCAGACGATGACACAATTTTAATTTATGTTTATAAAAGTAATTAAGTTTACCCAAATAAAAATTGGCATAGTTTTATTGCATTTTTGTTTTCCTAATTCAGAGCTGATTTTCTAAAAGGTAGCTTGTTTTGAAGAAAAAAGACAGTTGATTAGCTTTCCTTAATGACTCCTGAATTTAATGAAAACTATCTATATTTTGTGACCGAGTTGCATTTTTCGACATTTCTAGAAATTAAATATTTTTTTTTGGGGGGGGGGGGGTAACAAATTTAAAAAAAAATTCTTTTTACCAATATTTTTTTTAAAATAATTATTTCAAAAATCATTTCAGTCATTTGTGAATAAGTCCTGAAACTTTCATCAAAATCAGACGATTATTTGAGTTTTGCAAGAATTTCCAAATTAATGTGTCTTTCACAGTCAAAAAATGCCTTCGTAATATTACGCTGTTGATGTAATAAACTCTAGCGTCAATTTACCCCTTTCACTGACGAGAGAAAAAAAAAGATTTTCTACCACTAAATGAGCCTTTCAAAACCTGTTAGAACAATTTTAAAAAATTGTAAAATAATTAAAAAATACTTTGATCTATCCTCTTTATGATAGCATAAACATTTTGCCGAGAAAACTTTGTTTTTATTTAGTTTGAGGCCTTTTACTTCAGACTATGCTGATTTTCCCACAGTAAAATTGGAGGTACCTAAACAAAATTCACTCTGAATTTCTAAAAAAAATCTACCAAATATTTTCTTGAACTAACTACTCAAAATTTTCAACAAATCTGGACCAGACAGCATTGTAATAGAGATGCTGATAACCTTAGATGATTTGGGCGTAGACAAAATTACAGAAATAATAAATGAAATTGACTACAGTAGTGATATACTGGAAGACCTGAGCAGATTGATTTTTCTAGCACTGCCTAAGAAGCCAGGCACAAAGGAATGTGAACTACACTGAGAAATTAGCTTAATGAATCACATAAAACTCATCATGTGCAACCTGATGTATAGAGCAGGCATGTCAAACACGCAGCCTGCGGGCTGCATGCGGCCCATTGTAGACACGCATGTGATCCGCACAAATGATCTTCCTTTCTCCCACAACTCCTTGTCAGACTCATACTTGTATGTGCATCAATGGACAGAAATCAGTTTTGACATCGATTCCTATTTTTTTAGATGCTAAGAGAGTGACGCAGTTGAAAACTTATCAATATTGTTCGATTTCTAAGAAATGGCTTGACGAGATAATAGTGAGAACTGATATCACCTTGGCTAGGGAGATATGAGCGATATAAGCAAAAAAGCCATAGTTATGAATATAATTTAATCAAATACTCTGGAGTTATCCATAGAATTTTGAATTGAATTTGAATTTTCATTGAGTTTATAAATAAGTCAACAGAACACATTCAAGCTTTGTATCACGCGATTCCTCCTCAGTGTTTTGCATTTTCGGTGAGTAGACTTAAGGTGACAAATCTGCTTTATAATTTTCAATAGCTCAGAAATGTTCACATTGGATACGAACAGTGAATTTTCATTTCCTGGGGCCTATTTTTGTAACGGAAAATATGAATCAAGGAATACATATAATACAGTGCAAGAATAAGGTTATTTGTCTTTTTTCCTTTTTTGTATTGGTATCTCGATTAGTATGCAATAAATATTTATATCAGTCAGTCTTTCATTTCAGGGCTCTACGTTGCTAGTGAAACAGTCGCATTTGCGAGTGATTTTTCCAAGTGGTGACTGAAAATAATAAAAAGCCTATCTTTTGGCTACTGTATTTTTTTTTTTTTTTTTTTTTTTTTCCACTGACAATCTTCCAAAGCTCATTAGTGAATGAAAAATGTCTTTTCAACCTTTATATTTTTTTAATAAAATGAGCAAAGTCAAATTATTTTACGGTGTTATATTTAAGCTATTGTGGTAGGTAATTTTTGATTTTTTTTTTTTTTTTCTTTTAAAAATTTACATGTATGTTTGATTAAAATATTCAGCTAATGAAGCAATTAAACATTTCTTTTAGTACTTTGAATAGAAAATTTTAATTTAGATAACTGCCCCCCCCCCTCTTTTTTTTTTTTTTTTTACACAGATGAAACTATAAGTAACTATATTGAAAATTTCTCTCCTTTCTTCCCCCCCCTCTCTCTCTCTAAATGAAGGTTTTAAATTTCTAACTTCACGGGTAATTTATACCCATGACCGGAAAATATTTTTAAGAAAAAAAAAATTATTTATCTTTAATCTTCAAATTGTGATATAGTTCAATCATTAATTTATTAATCTTTTGTTTTTGTTGACTATTTTAATATGGAGGCAGGGGGGGATAAAGTTGGAAAAACGTTTCTCTAATAAATAATTTTTGTTTTATTTGAAAGAGCATAAGATTTCACATTAGATATGAAAAAATTAAAAACATTGGACGAATAAAAAAAAAAAAAAAAAAAAAAAAAAAAATTTGATAAATTTTTAAAGTTTGAAAAAATTGAAAATTTTAAGTTAATGTATTTCTGCATTTGGATTGCAGTACTTAAAAATGAATGTAAGTGCACGCAAACTTTTATGCACAGGTTAAAAAAAATTTTTTTTTTTTTTTTTCATACTTTATTTTAGAAGTTATATTCAATAAATAAAATCAGCAACCCACCAAAAAAATAAAGCCCTGTTATTTTCCTTATTTAATTTTCCAGATTGTACTTCGTCTTTAAAATGGATAGTGCTCCTCCGATTAAGAAAAAAAGAAAGCTAAATGAAGAAGGGCGGGTGTTTCAAGAAAAATGGGAATTACAGTATTTTTGCACAGCAGTGAGTGGAAATATACATTGTTTAATTTGCAACAACCACCTTTTTACACCAAAAGTCTACAACTTGAAAAGGCATTATGAAACGAACCATATATCTTATAATAAATATGAAGGGCCAATGTGTGTTTTAAAACTTAAGGAATTGAAGGCCAACTTGACACAGCAACAGACCTTCTTCACGAAAATTCAGATAGGGAATGTTGCCTCAGTTACTGCCAGCTATGAACTCTGTCGAATGATTGCTATGAATGGGAAATCCTACACTGAAGGAAATTTCATAAAACGATGTCTTGTAAAAACGGCAGAAATTGTGTCCAGAGAAGGCACACTTGTTCAAAGATATTTCATTGACCAGAAACACTGTTGCTGAATGGATTGATGACATGCCAAGTGATTTGAAGCAACAGTTAAAAGCCAAATCATTAAAATTTGAACACTTTTCGCTTGCAATTGATGAGACCGTTGATATCATTGGAATAGCACAACTTGGTCTTCATCAGGACTTGTGACAAAGAATTTAACATTTATGAAGATCTGATTGAACTGATCGCCATGTATGACACTACAAGTCAGGATATATTTGAGAAAGTGGAACAGGTTCTTCATGAGTATGCGCTTGATTTGAGCAAACTTGCGTGCTTGTCTACCAATGGTGCAGGAAATATGGTTGGTAGACATAATGGTGTTGCAGCCAATTTACAAAAATGCACAATTTATGTCCAGATTTGACATTTACACATTTTCACTGCATTATTCATCAGCAAAATTTGTGTTCAAAGATTCTGAATTTAGATCATGTGCTGAGTTTAGTCACAAAGACAGTGAACTTTATCAGAGGTCGTTCTCTCTACCATCGTCAGTTCAGACAGTTGTTGAAGGATCTGGATAATGAGTTCACCGATGTTCCATTCTATACAGAAGTATGCTGGTTATCATGCCACAAAGTGTTGAAAAATTTTATTTGTTGAGACAAGAAATAATTACGTTTTTGGAGATGAAAGGTCGAAGCACCGATGAACTGAAAGAGTTGGCTGCAGAATCTGGCTTTTGCTGTGGACATTACTGCACATTTGAATAATCTCAATTTAAAATTGCAAGGTAAAAACAAGCTGATCACTGCTTTATATCATGATGTCAAATGTTTCTTTTTGAAATTGAAATTATGGAAGTCTTTCGTGAAAATTTGGTCCATTTTGCTACATGCAAAGAGCTGCAAAACAGTGCTGATACGAAGTCTGCATTGAGTTTTGCTAAGTATGACACTCACCTGGAATCATTATCAAGAGTTTGAGAAAAGATTTAGTGATTTCGCATCTTCTGAATGCCAGTTTGCATTATTTTCAGGACCATTTAGTTTTGATGTTTTTGAAGCTGAAGAAAACCTGCAAATGGAACTACTAGAAATTCAGTCTGATTCCTCACTCAGATCAAAATATTTGGAAGTGGGAATACCTGATTTCATTTCATACCTTCCGGAAAGGTTTAGAAACTTTAGAAAGTTTACCACAAGGTTCATGGCAATGTTTGGCACCACATATTTGTGTGAACAGTTATTTTCTTTCATGAAATCAACAAAAACATCTCAAAGAACAAGACTGATCGACATTTGTCATCCCGCATCAAACTCAGCACTACACAGAAATCTCAACCACACATACAAGAAATTGTCAACAAAAAGAGATGTCAAGCTTCGGGGCAAGACAGTGAAAGTCATTGAATTATTGTTGATGAATGTTAGTTTTGAATTTATGTATAATGCATTTTTTGCTATTGTATTGAAATAGATGATCGTCAAAATTTTCGTTATATTCTTTTGTTGAACTACATGTACACTATTACTTGATTTTTTTTTTTCCGTATGTTTCTAAATTGAAAAAAAATAATTGAAAAATTTTTTAATGTGTTCAACTTTTGCAGCCCTCATGACAATACAATCGACTCCTATAGCCCTGAGGGGACTTTGAGTTTGACATGCCTGGTATAGAGCAAGCAACAGAATCAAGCCCGACATAGGACAAGAACAGTGCAGTTTTGTCAAGGACACGGGAACAATGAACGTGATATTTCTGCTTAGAATGTTAATAGAAAAGGCAGTACAAATGCAGAAGGATGTGTACCTGTGTTTTATAGACTATGTAAAGTCATTCAACAAAGTACATCACAAAGACTTGATAGTGATGCTCAGCAACCTAGACATATTTGGGAATGACATGAGAGTAATCAAGAACCTTTACTGGCCGCAAACTGTCTGCATATGGGCAGGAAATGAGTTCAGTAGATTTATAAAGATAGAAAGGGGTGTAATTCAAGGATGTCTTTTCACCAGATCTTTTCAATCTCTACAGCAAAACAGTTCTGAGAGCTCTAGAAGTCATTCCAGGATTTGTTATTGATGGTCACAATCTGAACAATATAAGATATGCAGATGATAGTGCTGATAGCAGACATGGAAAGAAAGATACAAAACCTCTCATAGAAGTTAGCTGAAGAAAGTGGAATGAAAGGATTACAAATAAACTAAAAGAAAACTGAATGCATCATCATCAGTAAAAAGGGGCCCAAAAAGTCAACTACAGGTGGGGGATACTAAAATCAAGTAGGTACAATTTAAGTATCTGGGAAGTGTTCTAAGGACAGAAAATGCAACACTGAAACCCAAAGGTGAATTGGCATGGCCAAGGATGCATTCCAGAAGCTGCATAGTGTATTGAGAGCCAGGAAAATTTCACTGGATTGTTATGCGATGTTTGTTCTTCAATATGGCAGTGACTGCTGGATAATCTCAAAGATGAAGGAAAGACTTGAAGCAACTGAAATGTGATTCCACATAAGGATGCTGAGGATACCATGGACAGAACGTGTGAGTAACGATGAGATCTTGGTGAGAATAGAAACGAAAAGGAAACTAATATTTAAGATCAGGAAAAGACAGTTGAAGTTCCTGGGACATGTAATGAGAAAGGAGTGCTTGGAGAATCTGATACTCACAGGTCAGATAGTGAAAAAGAGACAGGAGAAAGCAATGTGTAACATGGGCTTGAGCAAATAGATGGCAGATCAGGGTTCAGGAAGGATAACAGGAGAGTCTGTTAAGATCTACTAGAGATAGATGTGAAGGCATGATTGCCTATGTCTTGAAGTTATATGGCACAGAGAAGAATTCCATTTCCAGAAACTGGAAAGGACTTATAAAATCAAGCTATTGTCCAATCGCATTTACAAGTTGCTTATGCAAAATATTTGAAATAGTTGTTAATAACAGGCTTACTTGGTTTCTTGAAGTTAATAATAGAAATTCAAATTTCCAATCTGGCTTTGGAAAGAACAAAAACAGTCAATCACCAGGTTTGGCTGGAGTCTTTTATCAGTCTTTTATCTTTAATTAAAAAGTAACATTTAACGATAGTTTTCTTTGACTTAGAAAAAGCTTTTGATACCTCCATGGAGATGTGGTATCATAAAAGACTTAAATGAGATGGCTCTTAAAGGAAGATTATCATTTCTTATCAATAACTTCCTGACAGAACAAACCTTTAATGTTTGTGTTGGTACCACGCTCTCAGACCTATATGAGCAAGAAAGGAGGGTCCATCAAAGGATTATCAGTAAGTCTTCAATGTCAAAATAAATAGCATTGTTGACTGTTCACTGTATATAGATGACTTTCTAATCAGTTACAGATTGAAAAATATCAATAGAATTTTATGGTAACTCCAACAGTGTTTTGAAGTAAACATGTGGGTCATAGAAACTGGATTCTCCAGACAAAAACTCAATATATACACTTTTGCCAACTTCAACAGCTACACCATAATTCCGAGTTAAGACTATGGGACAGAAATGCCTGTAGTAGATCAATATAAATACCTAGGAATAATCTTTGGCAAAAAGTTATCCTTTATCTCACATATTAAATATCTTGAGAAATGCAATAAAGCAATTGAACTACTCAGTTATCTCTCACAAAGACTTGTGTGGTGGCTGACAGACATGCTATTGAAACTTTAGCAGGCATTGGTTAGATCCAAATTAAATTAGGGATGCTTTATCTATGGTACAACAAACAAATCATACTTGAAAGAACTTAATACCATCCATCACCAGGGCTTGCAACTTGTTCTAGGGGCCTATAGTCTGTCTTCAATTAAAAAAAAGCTTGTTCACTGAAGAACATGAACCCCTTTTGGCATTAAGACAATATGAGTTAGCATTACAATATTACATCAAGCTTTGTTCATGCCCAAGTAATTCAGCCTATAACTGTTTATCAACTTCAATATAAAGAATTATATAATTTAAAGGGAAATGCCATTAAACCTTTTGGGATCTGTTTAGAAAACAATTTCAATGAACTTGAAATAAAATTTATCTAATACATGAATCTATTCTCTTAAATACTCTTCCCTGGTCAATAAAATAGCCCACTGTAATATTAAGTCTGGCAAAACATGCCAAAACTGACACATCTGTAGTTATAGAAGAAATTCACAATATCTTACAAAAACATAAATTGTAAGCATACATACACTGATGGATCCAAAAATATTGATAGTTGTATGTTCAACTATACTGAATGAAATCATAAGGTGAAAAACCTTAAAGAACTTTAAAAAATGTCAATGAAAAAACATTTTGACCAACTTAAGGGAAAATAAATTATATACCAAGATTTAATCCAGACAACTTCAACTACAGATGAACTATAAAACCAGTCTTCAATAATATTTCAAAAGTTTTATAACCTTAAAAGCTCCTAACAAATCCTCAATATTTAACTTAGAAGCTATGGCAATAGACTTAGCCTTAAATATTATCACAGATGATGAGTCAGATTCATTATATTCTCAAACTCCTTATCTGTTCTTACATCAAAAGTATAAAAACCTTACCAATCCTGTAATAAACCAACTTTTAAACAAAATTGATATACTTTGTAACTAAAAATGTATCACATTCTGCTGGATCCCCAGCCATATAGGCATCCAGGAAAATGGAAAGACAGTTAAAGAATCATTAAAATAAATATGTCAAAAACAAAAGTCTCTCGCACGGATTTCAAAACTGTAATTATACATATATCTTAAATAAGTAACAGGAGTTATGGAATGCTTACCCAAATAATAAATTGTGCACTTTGGATAAGACACCATAACACCAGACTTTTTTGAAAAGAAGTAGTCTTAGTAGGAATTGTTCATACAAAATTTCACATTCATTTCTTTTAAAGATGAGGATTCACCTAAATGCATAGTATACCAGGAGACTTAAACAGTAAAAAAAAAAATATAATGGATGGTGCTCAGTTTGCTTCTATCCATGAACATCTTTTATAAGGTGAATAGCCTTAAAGAAATTTTCAAAAATGTCAATGAAAAACCATTTTGACCAACTTGAGGGGAAAATAAATTATACACCAAGATTTAATCCAAACAACTTCAACTATAGATGAACTATAAAACTAGTCTTCAATAATATTTCAAACATTTTATAACTTAAAACTTACTAAAATATTATTAAATAAAAATTCGATTTTCAGCATTAAATGATCCAAGAGTATTGATATACTGGTAAAACGAACCAAATCCAGTCAGCATTTAAATTTTTGAGGATTAATATTATATCAATTGTTATCTACTGTCTTCTTCATTCCTCTTATTTTATTGTTTTTGCTCCTTAATATTGTTCTTTTATTCTTTTGCACTCAGTAACCCATTGTCTTAGTGGTTTATTCAATATGCACACACACACACACACACACACACACACACACACACATTGAAAGTATTTTGTAGTGATTTCTTCTTTACTTGTTTTCTAAAAGGTAAGAGAGACATATCCTACTGAATATTTGTTCTTTTAGCAATATTTCAGAACATGAGAGGAAAAAAAAATTTTTTTTTTTTTCCTATTTCCAATATTTACTTATTTAGCATTACATGATATTATATATATATATATATATATATATATATATATTTGGGCAGCATATTTTGTTGATCGGGGCTCCTAGTTCAAATTCCGGTTGAATTCCTCACTTTCACTTACGTATTAAAAACCCTTGGGAAAGGTATTAATTCATCTCTTCTCTCCAGTTATGGCTTAAATAATAAGACAGGTCAGGTTCTATAGCCTTGGCTGGCAACCAGTCTACCATAGAAAGCAATGGCAACCTTCTGTGGGATAATCTTCTGCCCAATCAGTCATGTCTCTTGCGTGGCATGATCGCCAAAGCGTGTATCATGTATGGCACTTAACTGACTGATTTTGTTGATAATGACTGACTAGGGAGGTTTTATTAATGTTTTTATTTAATTTTTTCAGTTTTATCATGTTTCCTTTTTCTTGGAGATAAGAAATGCAAAAATATTCCGTAATTGTTTTTCTAAGCGCTTTCAGTCACTCCTCTGGCCATTATGTGGTTTTGCTGTTGTCAAAATATGAGGATAAAATAAGTGGAAACATAACACTTTTGAGAAGTGGCAGAAAGTGCTTGTAAAAATAATTACGGAACATTTTCACATTCCTTATCTTCAGCAAAAAGGAAACGCATTAGAATACTGGAAAAATTTAATATTAATAAAACCTTGTCAGTTGTTTCAATGAAACATATATATTTGTGTATTTAGGCAGCAAATTTTCTTTTAGGCATGTCAGATTAAACATTGTCTACTTATTTTTAATAATATCCATTCATTTTAGAAAATGTTTATAAAAAGAACTTTTTTTTTTTTCATGCTTTAACATGTTGCATGACCATGACATTACAACATAAAAAAACTCCATTGTGGATAATTTTCATGTTCTAATGAACACCAAGCAATTTGTCAACCGTTACATTTGAAGCAAGAAGAAAATTTACAGTAATTTTTAGCAGCACAGTTATGTGGTTATTTTTTATTACCACAACATATACCTCTGAAGATGATCTCGGAAGGAGATTGAAAGTACTTGGGAACATTGGGAAATGAATAATAAAATCAACTGTTAAAGTTACAGCCCATTTCTTACATCTTTCACTTATAATATGTGAAAGATTATCCTTGAGTATGAAAAGATTTTATTAAAAATAAGCAGACATGATGTTTGCAGATTTATTTAATCTGATATCTATACTCTTACAAGAAATATATAGGTGAAACATCTAGGAAATTAAAATAAGTATGAATACAGAAAAAAGCAAAAAAACAATGCATTAGTTTATTTTTGACTGAATTTCTATGATGAGTTATCATTATTTACATTATGTATATACAGATTATTGTCCTCAATTTTGTTATCGCAATGTTTCACCTGTTGTCTTCCAGTGCATATCAATCTGGATAACCTACAGGGAATTCTGAACTGAACCTTTTATTTAATCTGTGGGGATAGACTGTTAGTTCTACTGCTCATGTCATTTTTATGGTCATGCATGCTAGATTGGGAAAGGAGTATTTCTTTTAAGAAAGGAGATATTTAAAAAAAAGAAAATGCAGTGCATAAGTTAATATTTTAACTAGAACTGATAAATGCACTTTGAAAAAGTTATTTTCTCTTTTAATAAGTAAAGCATTCTTGAGGTTGATTTGTGTTTTGAAATTATTTCTGTGCACAACTAATGTAATGGATAAATCATGTAAACCCTTTTTATATTAAAAAATGTTTGAAATTTCTGCAAGTTTTACCAATATATTGTAATAAAAGAATATGATCTACATTTACCTTGATGAAACTTTTTTTTTTTTTTTTTTTTTTTTTGTAGAATTGCGGTTAATACATAATTTCAGCTGTTCTAATGCCAGAATGATGCTTAATGGTAAAATTGTTGTAATGTGGATGGGATGCTTCCCTTGTCACTACATTTTTAACCATTTCAAATCAGTGTTCAATCCTGATCTATCCTACATATCCTCACAATATGCAAATATTGCTCTTTCCCTCTATGCCCTTACAGCATCTTCATTTTGTGCTCTCTACCATGTAGAGTGGTAGTTAGGCCTTGTATTGGGTGAACAATAAAAAAACTGCTTGTGACCTTCTTAATCAAGAAACTGAAGGAGGTTGCATATTTGAACACTGATTTTCTTTGCTTAGCCAAATTGGTGAATTCTTGGTAAAATTTGGAATCTCAGAACTAATTGATATATCTGATATAATGGAAATGCACAAGGCTAGTCAGTACAAATTGTTGAAATTTTAAATTTTTTTTTCAATTCAGAAAAAGTTTCTGTTCTCACATATTATAACTGAGAATAGTTTGAAGAATGAATCTGTTAAAACTTAAAGAAATTTAAGTGTTCAAAAAAAATGTTAGATTACTATAGCAATCATTCTAACAAGTTACATTCCTTAATCCTACCTGCTTAAATCTTCATAGCTAGGATCCACCATGTGATGTTCAGTGGCAACTCCTCATTTCCCTTGTGTTCCTTTGATGAGGAGTAAGTTTCACTCATCTTCTTCCCCCCAGAACATTTACTTTGTGGAACAGACTCCTGAGAGATGCTTTCGTAACCACTACAATCTTAATCTCTTAAGTCCAGGATCAAGATATCTAACACACACACATCCTCCTTCCCCTCAACTCTAACAATTTCAATCAGTAAACCTCTATCAGTTGGACCATGTATTGGGAGAACTAAAGTAAAAGAAATCTGTCTGATGTTGAATGTTTTAAGAGATAACTTTGATCAGATATAAAAATATATATCTTGCTTTTCTGAATGTTATGATTTAAAAAAAAAAAAAATTCATATTTAAAAAACGAAACAAAAACAGACATTGTTAAATGACCATTACACACAGTAGTGTTCAAAATTATGAAAAATTCAGTATCTCCATAACTCACCATCAAAATTGTGTGAAAGTTTCCCTGATAGTAGACATATAATGTTGCTAGCTTTCAGGTTACGAAAAACAATAGAAAGGAATTTATCACATATTTACTCTTTTTCATGTATTTAAAATTAGGGATCAAATTTAAATTTTAGGTATAAATATCAGAACAAAACAAGACAAACTTTCAATTTAATCTTTTCTGCTAAGACTTATTTTTGTTGACTGCTGCACATTTTTTCACACAAGATTTTACCAAATTTTGACAATCAGTAACCATAATTTTAGCCTATTCTTCATAGTTTCAGCCACAGTCCATTAACATATAATAGATTTTGTGCCATTACCTTATTTTCTAATGTTTTCCATAATTTTTTAATGTGGTTCATGTCAGGACTCTGAGCGGGCCAGTCAAGAAGCTCAATTTCTTGCTCCTTGAGATAATTCATCATGATCTTTGCTTTATGGCACAGAGCATTGTGCATAAATACAGGAGTGGCAATACCACAATTTCTGAACACGAGAACGTGATGTTCTAATATATTTTTATATACTCCAGCATTTACTCTCATATTTAAGCATACAAGAGGCAAAGTTCCAAGTGCAGAAATCTTCAAAAGACCATTACACTGCCTTTTCTAAATGTCACTGTTTTCTTGGTACAATTCTTATTCATTGCTTCACCAGTTAGTCTTGCCATCATTCCCAAACAAATTGAACTGATTCATTACTGAAAAACTTTGGACCAATCAGCTTCTGACCAGAGTACACACTTCTTTGAGAATACTGACCATGCTATTTTGTTTTTATTACTGATCAGTGGTTTTTCCTAGGACAGTGTGCAAATAAGCCAATTTTTTGTAATTGTCTTGACACTTTGATTTCATATTTAATGTTTTCTGCAGTTAGAAAACAATCTTTCTATGTGAGGCTGTGCTGCCTGACAGTTTTTTTGTTTTTTTTTTTCTCCGAGGTTAGCCAGCTTTCTTGTTGGTTGTGCTGCCAGTGTTATTATATAACTTACCACATCAGCAATTTGTTGTATGGTATTTTTATCCTCTTTAAGTTTCACAATTTCAAATTTAGTAGAAGAATCAAGTTTCTTTCATCGAGACATGGTGGAAATTGCTGCAATATTATTAAACAACTCAGATTCTTCATCTTTAGAAGCGCTTATCAAAAGAGCATATGATCAAACTTTAACCTTCACTTTTTGTTCACTGTTCCCTAATTTTATGCACATGAAAAAGTAAATATGTGCTAAATTCCTTTCTATTTTCAGTAACCTGAAAGCTAGTGATATTATGAAGGTGTATGCCTTCAGTGAAAAGTTTCACACAATTTTAATGGTTAGTTTTAGAGATACTGGATTTTACATTTTTGTTCCCTAATTTTGGACACTACTGTAGGAGTTGATATCTAGCAAAATCTCAAACCTGACAAATTCCTTTTTTACTAATTATCCAGATTGCTCTTCTGTATTTGTTGCAAAATAGTTGCAAGCCAGAATGAAGCTGTAGTAGAAGACTCACAACACATCACTCAATAAATCCTGGGTTTAACTAATAAAACACCAACTTTTAGATAAAAATTAGTTTATTCATTAACATTGTCTTTTTCTAGGGTGATACACTGATTCCAATATTTCTCCAACAATTTGATTTCTTTTTTGTAGAACGATTTCTTTGGTTCCAAAATACACCTCAGTTTCCAATATCACTTCTTCATTGGAGCCAAATCTCTTTCCCTGGACCATTCTTTTGAGGTCTGCAAACAGACAGTAGTTGCTGGGGGCTACATCTGAAGAATAGGGTGAATGCAAAAGCAATTTGAAGTGCAATTCATGTAGTTTTACCATAGTTGCAATTGACTTGTGACACTGCGTTTTCTTGGTGAAAGATCACTTTTTCTTCTTCGCTTTTGGCTGTTTTTTTTTTTTTTTTTTTTTCGATTTCTTCCTTCAAATGCACCAATAATGCTATATAATATTTGTTATTGATGGTTCTTCCTTTCTCAAGGTAATCAACGAACAAAATACCTTGCACATCAAAAAATACAGAGACCAAAACCTTGCCTGCTGATGTTTGTGTCTTTCGTCACTTTGGACAGTTTTCATCTGCTGCTGTCTACTCAGCCGATTGCTGATTTGACTCTAGAGTGAAGTGGTGAATCCATGTCTCATCCATTGTCATATATTTATGCAAAAACTCCTTGTTGCATTAAAACAGTTGTGAACAATGCTCTGAATCGACATGTTGTTGTTTTTGATCGACTGTAAGCAAATGCGGCTCCCACTTTGAACACAGCTCTCTCATTGACAAATGTTCATGCAAAATGGTGCATACACTGCTTTCTGATATGTTCATCTCCTCTGCATTCTCATGTAACTTCAATTTATGATTGGTCAAAACAAGTTTGTGAATTTTTGGTGTTTTCTAGGACAACTGCTGATTTAGGGTGACCTGAGCATTCAGCATCATAAGTGTCTGTTTGACTGTGTTTAAAGCTAGCATACTACCTCTTAACTGTTTACAACGGAGCAGTCCAAGTAGCTTAACAAGCCACTGCTTTGCTTGAATAGTATTTTTCCCCCATCAGAAAGCAATGGTTTATCAACACAAAATTCAGGTTTTTCCATTGTTTTGAAAATTTGCAGCAGTAGCTTCACTTACATAACTGTAATTTTTAAACTAATAATCCGATTGGACCTAAATTTTGTCAAGGGCCATTTAAAGGTTAGTAGTTCATAAAAATTGTATGGATTTTTATTGGTGGTGCCATCTATATGTCAGGCCTGGGACTTATTGAGTGATGTGTTATTAAGAAGATTGGAATTAGTTGGAGCAGAAGGTTTTAGTTATAGTAATTGTTGTAGAAGCTGGATAGTTTTATTTGATAAGCTACAATCAGGAATATACTTGTGTCAAGAGTTTAACTTTCCCTGATAATAGTGATCTTTATTGATTTAGTGAAATTCTCAAATATGTCACCTTATTGTCAATATATTACACTCTGTTAATCTGTAATGGATTTTTTTTTTTACCCTCCTGATATAATGGAATAGTCAAGTCTTAACACTAACATTAATGATTAATAACTTATTGATACTTTTAGATGATAGTGTTTACTGTTTAGAAAAAAAAATTTGCTTGTGTCCCATGTTAATATTGCAAAACATTTTTTTTAAACTAAAATTTTAAATTTGTGTGCATAATACTTATGCACTATAGAGATGAGGACTGAGCTATGTATATTTTCAATTTGTGCTTACTGTAAAATATGGGCAATTTTTAATAATCACTTTTGATATCATTAACCTAAAATATGAAATCTATTTTTTTTTTGTTACATTCATTTGAAGGCATTTTTCAATATCATCAATGTTTTGATTATTACATGTCATATACAGACTTTTGTAACTAATAAATTCTTGTAAAAACTTTTATTCTGCTCCTCACTTACCATGGCTAATTTTTTTTTTTTTGTTCAGGTTCATTATTGATTTGTGTGTGTGGTGGTGAGTGGGTGGAGGTTAACATTTTTTTTTTATTCTTGCTGCTACTATCTGGGTAAGTAAAGTAATTATGGGGAAAATAGTTTACTAAAAATGTTCATTCCTTCCTTTATAAATTATTGTAGCATAGTAATGGTGAGTTTGTAGTCAATATAAACAGTATTTGCTAGAGTTTAAACCCTATTTACAAGTTTGTTTGTTTTTTTTTTGTTTTTTTTTTTTCCTTCTTCAAAACTTGATGAAATGATTGAAACGGTTCATTTAAAATCTTCAGAAAGTGACCTGAGCATTCAGCATCATAAGTGTCTGCAAAAAAAAAAATTTATGGTAAAATTAAACTTCAGGAAATTTTTTAAAGGCTGTTTTTAGAAATGAACACTAGAAAGATTATTTGAAATTAATCTTTGTGTATAAATATGAAATTTTATTTTAGTGAACTTTGTATTTGAAATAGATGCCCTATTCTTATTGTGTCTGTCGTCCTGTGTATTCCATTAAAGAAATCTTAGTAAAGAAAATATGGTGAAAAATGTCAGAGTAAAGATAAATCCATTAATATTTTTTAAATTATTTTGGATACACAACTGGGCAGATATGGATTTTTGAGAAAAATAATTTGTGAAAAGGATGTGTTTTCTTTAAAAAGGGAAAATGGGAACCTTGCTTAGTGTGACGTTCTTCTTCATGAGCAGTAAAGCATACTGGAATGGTTTTCTCTACAAAGGAACATGCAAGTTTGAACTTTGCTGAAGAACAGTTTTTCTTTACTAAGATCTGATTGTGCAGGCCTGCTGTTAGACTAATATACATTGCTTAATAAATAAAAGTGGGGCACCTATTTCAAATACAAAGTATCATGATAATAAAGTTTGAATTAATAAAAATATCAGATTAAAAATAGATCTTTTAATTCTTTAGAAATAATTGCTTATGTGTATTGTATATATTTCAAAACTTTGCAAGTTTTAATTAATTGTAAGTCATGAGAATATTTTTGTTAGAGATGTTTAACCACTTTGCAGCAAATTTTGAGTCATTTGAAAGGAGTTTCTTGGTTAATAAACTGCAGTTTGCAATGTGTTTGCATGCTAAATGTGTGAAGACAAGCAGTGTGTGCGGGATATCAGCATAAAGAAAAAAGCATTTAATTTCGTTTTTGTTCAAGCATCCAATAAGAGCTGAGAACAGGCTGATTTAATCTTACTTTGCCCCCCACCCACAAGAAAAAGCCAATCTGCTCTTTGACATCAAGGTGATTATGTATTACATTATGAATAACATTCTTGATCCTGAGTTTTAATGGTCATGGAATCTTATCCAAAAGAATGCAAAATGCTAGTGATCAGCATAACATTGGTCACATTGCAGGAAAGTATAGATATTTGACTACAAATGAAGGCATTTGTGAGGAATTTTGAAATTATTATCAGAAGCCATTCACCAGTAGAACTCTGCTCAGTTCAACACCTAATTACCTTTTAGATAACTGGAGCAGTTCACTGCATAGATCTGATCATAGAACATATTTGAGAAGATTTTAAGAAAGTTGGAATTGGTGACTTATCTATAAATTGTACTTTGCTCTATACATGCACTGATTTTCAACAACTGGATGAAACTAGATACTACATCAATGGTGTAATGTTGCTATGCAAGAAAAAAAAAGTTAGTATGGAGTTAATAATTTTTTGGCTTTTAGCTATGTTAAATATATTTTGCTAAGTCCTTGGCCAAAATCAAACTTATCGCTGAATTGTCTAATAGAGATGATTAAACTACTGATCAATTTAGATTTGTTCAGGACATGCAGCAATGTTGGTCATCATTCCTGAGGCTGTCTTGTCTATGGCAGGTTTCAAGCCAGACCTTAACTCTTGAATTTTCTCACTGTATGCAACTCCAGAGCTGTCGCAGAAGTGAATGGGACAAGATTGAAGCTTTGCACATTGTCCAAATCTATTCATTAATTTTGTCAGTTTTACCCATACTATATGTTCTTGTGTTAGAACCCTTTCTGCACTCGTTTAAAGAAACTTTCTTCTGTCTAGAATAAAGTTACCTGGTACTATTGCCTTGGCCATTACTCTACTTGGATTAATAACATTTCCATACTTTAAAAGCTGAGATTAGTAAAGAAATTGGATTGCATGAAACTGTTAAAGGGGCTAAAATTACCTGTGATAAGTCTGTTGATTTGTAGTTGTGAAGTGGTTATCTTCTTCCTGGTCCCTGCAGTTGGATTGATGGGCTGTACAAGATATTTGGTATCTAGTTCAGTCGCAACCTCTAACTAGTGAAAAATTACATGAAGCTAACTAGAAGTCAAGGCTGTAGTTAATTTCTGTTTTAAAAGAATACTTTTTTTTAAGAGTATTTCCATTCTTGAATATCAAACAGAGCAAGAGAGTTCTGTTTAAACTTCTTTGAGGTAACAGTTTTAAGATGTGAGATTTGTTACCTCCAACCTTTTGAGAGTGGTCTGGAAATGTTGAATATTGAAATTTCTTAGCATATCTTATGGTTATATGGTAGTTGGATGTGTTCACAAGATGACAATAAGTTTGGATCCTGTTGTGACAGAATGTGAAGTCCAGGGCCAGAATGGTTAGTGATTGGTTGGCTTGCCATGTGGGTATGGTATTCTGACAGTGATAGATTGCTGAGCCAATGTGTGACCTGCGTTCATATGTCATTCCTCTCACTGCCTCTTAGAATGCCACTACTCTCCTAATAAAACAAATAACAAAAAGAAATGGTCTTTTTCATTGATACCATTTTATGTAGTAGTGTGAGAACCTGGAGATGATACAGAATGCAACCACCTGGTGAGATAAAAAAGAAACAAAAACAAAACAGAAGCATTTCCATATTTAAGAAACATGCTCTATGATGATAAGTCTCTGTTTTTTTTTTGTTTTGTTTTTTGCATCTAAATGAATACTTGCTCTATAGCAAATACCAACACACTCATTATAAAAAAATCAAATGAAAAACAAAGATCTGAAATGAAATATTAGTGAAGGTGGTTGTACATGGCAATCTGATGGAGGTGCATCACTTGATAAACAGTTGAGCATTGTTCATACATCTTTACTCTTTAAAATGCCTTCAGGCATTTTAAGGTACATGCTGGAGTGGCAGGTTTGATTGGTTCACTATTGGAAAAATGTTGCCTCATTGAGCTGTGTGATTGGGGGCTAAATTAAAGAGATATCTTGAGGAAAAGGATTTTAGTGCTTTTTATACATTAAACTGTAAATACAAATTTAGAACTGTCATAAAACAATTTTTTTGTTGATGGTAGAATTTAAAGATTACAGAATAAATGTAATGTTGTGATGAAATGAACCAATAATAATTAATGAATGGGTAGTCAATCCCAACATTTTCCTCTAATATAATGCCATATTCTTGTTTGTATTATATGCAAAAATAAATTTCAAGCCACTTTGGTTACTTACTATTTAGGTTTTGCAGCTGATGGCATTTTGTTTATTTTGATGATTTCTAAAAGTTTAACATTAGTTGTCAACCTTTTTATATCTAGCATCCACTTATACAACTTTTGTTTTGTGATGTCAGTACTACCCACTATTATTTAATTTGCAGAAAAAAAAGTCCCAGCCTAAAATTATAAAATTGATTGAAATTTTGGTAAAATATGACAGTTTTTATTGAAAAGGAATCTTTGATGTCTTAAAGATCAAGTTAACTGGCTAGATTTATCACAATAGCTAAAATTGTGTGGATTTAATTTTCAGATAACTGAACATCTGTATACACTTCAAAATCTTAAAATACAATGTATTTATTATATATTAAGACAATGATAAAAGCCAGTTTTGGTTGGCAGCCTTTTTAATAACTATTAGCTATAACAAAAGAAAAATGTACATTCCAAATTTAGAATATTTTGTGATGAATGAATACCTCAATTCAAATAAATACAATTATTTAAAAAAAAAATAGTAAAAAGATGAAAAAGAAAAGGTATTTTTCTAATTGAATGTTGAACATTTACAATTAATCTAATTTTTTATTTATTTTTAGTAATTATAGAATGTATTTTTAATTAAATTCTTTTGTCATAGTTAATTTTAATTTGATGAAATCTGCAAGCCTGATGCTAGGGGAAAAATGGTAGATTTTCTGGTTCAATTTCGGTAAAGATCAACCAAAGATCTCTTTCCAATGATTTTTTAAATCATTTGTTAGGTGATATGGTTTAAGGCATCAGAACCAAATTTTACAAGGAAATTAAAACTTTAGCATTTAATCTGCCCAAAGCCATCCCATGTATATTAGCTCTTAATGTTTAAACTGCTGTAATTCACCCCATGTATCAGTCAGTCAGGTGCCATATGTGATAAACACTTGGGTAATCATGTCTCTTTCAGTCCATGACTGACTAAGCAGAAGATTTACTTGCAGTAGGTTGCCATTTTTTTTTTTTTTCGGTAGACTGGTTTCCAACCAAGACTATAGAACCTAATCTGTCCTACTATTCAACCCATAGCTGGAGAGAGAAAAAACTGAATTAATATCATTCCCAAGGGTATTTGTGTATGTGCAATGAATTCAACTGGAATTTGAACTCAGCTCTTGAAATCCTCATCTTGAGCTGATTTCCATTGCACTACAACTCAAATTCCGATGTATACTCAACCATAATATATGATGACATGTTAGTATATGTAACAAATTCAACTGAACTGAGCCTTTCAATTTCCTCTGCGGTTAAATCATAACTGATGGCAATTCTAGAGACTGAAGAAATTCTCTTTAAAAGATTGACAGTAAAGATACTTTTTCAATAAATAAGGATAGCATTTTTGCATTCGATAAGTGTTAGATTGGCTCTATGAATTTGTAAAAATTTTTAAGTCCTGCCAAATAAAATGCATTATGTTGTATATTTTTGATATTTTCTCATATCGTATTCATATTGTTAAAGTAGTGATAAATGAAAACTTGTATGTTTTCTTAAGCTATATTGCTTCTGTAACTACAATGAATGTACAAAAAATTTGGCACTAACCTCTTCAAATAAGCTGTAAACCCACAGTAGCAACCAACCATTAATTTTGCTTCATCAGCACTGCATGTAATAATATTGTTCAAGGGTAGATTATTTTTTTGTAAATAGGTTTTTTATAGATATTTTTTTATAATCCTTTTGTATTTATAACAAAATTTTAAATTAAATATTTCTTCTAGTGTTTTCATCAAAGTGTCATACATGTATTATCGGTAAAGTGTTATCTGCAATTGTATACGTTTCACACTGTATTTTGAAGAATAGCAGAAAGGTTTTCAACTTTAACTTAATTTTGTGGGCCTAATTTTTTAAAATCACCCCCCCCCCCCCGCCAAGCAAGGCAATAAACCCACTAAGGCACAAAGGGTTATTGAGTGTTACAGGATATGAGATAAGAAAAAAAAAAACACTATTAAGGAGAGCATGAATTAAGACAAAATAACAACTGACATTGCATTTAAATTTTGGAAGATCAAAGTTGATTGAGAAGCAAGAATATGGAAGGGGGTTCCACAAGCTTGAAGTGTGATAAACTATTAGCATAGGATTTATAATTACATCTAGCAATTTCAACTGCAAAATGAGACCTTGCCACCAATCTAGTACTGCACTTAAATTCAAAGCCTGGGTACTGTAGACTTCATCAGAACCATTACCATGAAAGTATTTCTAGAAAAGACACAGGGAAGCTACATCATGGCAGTGGAAAAGTGACTGAAGCTAAGATGCCTGGTCAGGTCCAATAACATTGCAGATTCTTATTTGGTGCTTTTGCTATATATTTAAAGATTTTTTGCTAAAATCCAGACTGGATGTAGCAGCAATATTCAAAGCAAGGACATATTTGTTTTTTAAATTTTTTTTCCCTAATGCATAAATTTTAATGTAAGTTTATTGATGGCAGGTATTGTTAAATTCCTCCAATGTTAGGCTTTTACCACTCTTTGCAATTATTTATATATATATATATATATATATATATATATATATATATAAATTTTCAAAATTCAAAAATGTTGAATGAACATTTCAACATGAAATCCCTAAGAGAGATCTCACGCCTCCTCAGTAACAGTCGTCTATATTCAAAATGAGAATAAAAATAAGATTAAAAAGAGAAAAAAAAAAAGATAAAGAAATTAAAAAAAATATATTAAAAAAATAAATAAAGGTGAAGAGATAGGAAATTTGGCATGTCTATCTTAATAAACAAAAAGAGTTAAGGAAGGGAGGTCATTAAATTGAGAATTGGGTTAAACAAAACAGAACAGAAAGGGAAGGGGCGGGATATAAATAATGTATAGAGAAAAAATAAAGGGGAAAAAAAGAAAAAGGAAATTTTTCAAATAGAAATGCTAGATATGTGTCAAACAAATTTAACTTTAAATGTTTAAAAGGGTTAAAGTTTTAGAAAAAAGACACTTATTAGAAAAAGTATATTTAGGGAAAGAATAGAAATAAGATTTAAAAAAAAATTTAATTAAGTTAATGTAATTAAAGATATTTTTAGGTATAGACAAACTAAATAACAATTAAAGAAAATTGTAAATTTAAAAAAAAATTAATCTTAAAAAATTCTTTTATATAGAAAATTTATAAAATTTATGATGTGAAAAAAGTTATTAAAAAGATATATACTAACAGAGGAAAATGGGGGTTAGTAAAAGAATCCATATTTTATAAAGATAGACAATTAAAGGAGACTGGAAGAGGAAGGTAGAGGGGTTACATTACTATTTAAAGTTAAAATTAAATTATCAACAATCATTAAATTTATATTTTTAATATCCTAAAATCTAAAAATTAGGAATTTAAAATTTAAGCGTTCACAAAGCTAGCTTTATGACGGCACTTACTAATAAATTCTCTTCTAAAATTCAGGAGCAGGTGCTGGTAAGGATACTTCAATATTAAAATTTTTTTCTAGCAAACACAGACAGCACTTTTTTTTTTTTTTTTTAAATCACATCGCCTCGAGCAAGGCGGTAACGCCACTGATGTGCAGGGGGCTATGTAAGAGTGAAAAGATTGGAAAAGAGAAAGCCGGAAACCACATCCTAAACAGGAAACAAGGGATGAGCCTCTTCACCCGTTCAGTAGACGTGGGTGGAGTGTGAACTGGGTGATAGTTTAGTCTGTCTACTCATGTGAAAGCTATATGAAAAAAACCAAGAAGAGGAAGTATGGGGTACCCAATGAGGATCAAAATCATTATTCAGTTGTCAGACAAGCCCACAAACCATTACACCATCCCAAGGTTCCCAGGGATATTACTAATATGAAATGCTTGACAATCTATAAACACTGTGGGGAATGATCTATATATCAGTGCCATACATGATATCCGCTTGGGCGGTCATGCCTCGAAAGAGACATAACTGACTGTGCAAAAGATTTTCCTGCAGTAGTTTGCCAGAACTTTCTGCAGTAGACTGGTTACTAACCAAGGCTGTAAAACCCAATCTGTTCTGCTATTTAACCCATAACTGGAAGAAGAGATGAATTAATGCTTTTTTTAAGGGTATTTGTGCATAAGTGAATGCAACAAAATAAACTGGAATTCAAACTCATCTCTCTAATTTCTCATTTTGAGCTGATATCTACTGCACCAGAATGAACATCCTGGTTTACGCATCCAAACCCCTAAAAACCCTTCCTGTCTTCCAAAAGGCCTAAAACTTACCTTCAAACTGTTATACAATATATACGACTGCGTTAGCATTTTTTTGTTATCATAGAAAACTTGCAAATAATGTGCAATTAAAAATACTGAAAAAAAAGAATTCTGCTTGTGTTCAGTACTTTTTATGAGAAAACATAATCATACTTTTTCTATTATTTTCAAAACAATATTTTATTTTCAGCCTTCTTCCAGAATCTTTTAAACTCAGCAACCACCAGGGAATTTAAACAAGTGTTGCCTATTCTTGTTCCAGCCTGTGTCAAGGGATATTGTCATAATTACATAATAGTTCAGAGTGCTCACAAAGTGAGGGATTAGTTTATATATTGATTGTAATATAGAATTGATCTCCCACTTTATATACACATTATAATTTCATGTCCGGTGATAAGCTATAGAAAATAAATCAATGAAATACTGATTACTTACACAGGCATGTCTTTTAGATTTATTTACATTCTCTAGAATATAAAAGTATAAAAACAAGTGGCCACAAAATGAGGGATCAGTTTACAAATAGTTTGTAAAATAGAATTGATCCCCCACTTTATATACACATGATTCCTTATCTTTTGATAAGCAGTAGAAAATGAATGAATCAATCAAATGCTGATTAACTACACAGGCATGTCTTTTAGATTTATTTACACTCTGGAATGTAAATTTATAGAAACTACCGTGGCAACAAAATGAGGGATCAGTTTATAAATTGATTGCAATATAGAATTGATTCCCATCTCTATATCTGCATTATAATTTCTTGTCTTTTGATAAGTCGTAGAAAACGAATCAGTTGATCAATGAAATACTGATTAGCTACGCAAGCATGTTTTTTAGATTTAATTACATTCTCGGGAATATAAATGTATAGAAACTATTGTCCCCACAAAGTGAGGGCTCATTTGATATATTAATTACATTATAGAATTGATCCCCCACTTTATATTTACATAATTTCTTGTTTATTTTTAATTTCTCCCCTCCCAGCTATGGGTTAATTAGTAAGATTTGTATTATTAAAACATTATGTAAAAAAAAATTCTTATAATCTAAAAATATTTTCTGGCTTTAAATAAGGCTGATAAATTGTAAAAAAAAAAAAAAATCAACTAATATAAATGTTACTTTTAGTGGGTACACTTTTTTGAGTTAACATCCCTGAATTTTTAATGAATTTTAATGAATAAATTTTAACAAGTTAATAGATTTAAACAGTGAATCTAGGCTGGTTGGCATTAATTTTGCTGTTTAAGTAAAAAAAAAAAAAAAAAAAAAGGATTTTTTTTTTTTTTTTTTTTTTTTTTTTTTTTTAATCATATCACCCCAAGCAAGGCGGTAAAGCCACTGATGTGCAGGGGGCTACATAAGAGTAAGAAGATTAGAAAAGAGAAAACCGGAAACCACATCCTAAACAGGAAACAAGGGATGAGCCTCTTCACCTGTTCAATAGACGTGGGTGGAGTGTGAACCGGGCGATAGTTTAGTCTATCTACTCCAATTGAAAAAAAAAAAAAAAAAAAAAACAGTGAGAAGATTAGAAAAGAGAAAAACCGGAAATCGCATCCTAAACAGGAAACAAGGGATAAGCCTCTTCACCTGTTCAATAGAAGTGAGATATAAGCAGAAATATGTGGGTGGCTAAAAAAAAAGTTTATTGTAAAAAGAATCAATGTTGGTTAAAAAAAAAAAAAAAAAATTAAAACGTTAGCGTTTATATTTTGGAAATGAAAATAAATTGAGCAGATTCAAGAAGCCCCAACACAAGATGCTCATTCTTTTAGTAGATAACTGTGTCTTGCATTTCCTGTGATGGTTTTCCGTGGGCAAATTGGTAAGGGTAGATTTCAGCAATAAGTGATTTTTCTGATTAAAAAAATGGTTCAATTTCTGTTGGGAAGCACATTTTTATTCAGTAGGACTTCTTGATTGAGGCAGTTTGGTCTTAATTTCACTATTTAAGAAAAAAACAAGTTTGGTTTTAACTATCACGAAAATTCCTTGGAATATGGGCTGAACCTAATTAGTTTCCAGCTAATTACAGGATCCAGCCCTTAAGGCTTAACAATAGATCTTTTTATTTCATTTTTTTTTTTTTTTTTTTTTTTAAAATGATACAGTTAATAAAAGATGGTTTTGAAATCTTCATAAAGTTCTTGCAAATATTCAATTAGCTTATCTTACGGATGTTAGTTCAGTTACTTCATTATAAAATGTTATGTAGCACATTCAGTACATTCGAAGTATCCCTATGACATTGTAATAATATTGAGAAAAACTGTTATGAAAATTCACAAAACAATCCTTCATAAATTGCTTTATAATGTTAATGTGATCTTTTTGTTTTTTGGCCACAAAAGTTGCAAATCACTTTTTTTTTCCAATAAACATTTTCCTGATTCTGCGAGGAAGGACTGTAAGGAATTTTTTTTTTTTCCACTGGGCATCAATATTTGTAGAATGATTTGGAAAGAAGGGAAGGTTACTTTTATGGGTGAAAACTTTAGTTGTTACTATAGTGACAATGACAATAATCTGAAAAATGAGTAATGAGAGAAATTGTGTTGTTGCAAGTTCAGTGATTGAGAAGGCAAGCAAGTCATACATTTATCATTACAAATACAATTTTGATAGCTGAATGAATACACTTTCATATTATGAATAAAAAGATAGAAATAAAAATAATCTTAGTCATATTCTCAATGAAAATGTTTATCAATTTTCAGTGCATGCAAAAGTATTACATGGGAATACCAGGTGTTGTAAGCTATAAAGTGTAATGGATAATGGCTCTGAATTATTAACCAGAGCAGAGTAGTTCCGATTTCATTTGGGTTTATAGTCATTTTTCTGCAAATACCTTTAGGAAGAGTATGAATCCATCTCTTTTTTCTCCCAGTTTTGGGTCAATTAGTAAGATTTGTTGGGCTAAATAAAAAAAAAAAAAAAAATTGCAATCTAAAAATATTTTTGTCTTTAAATAACATGTAAAGTGTTAAGCTGTAGAAAATGAACCAATCCTACTTTAGAAAAAGTTATTTTCAAATGAAGATGGAGTCAAATATTTGTCTCAAAAATGTGAACTACAAGAAGGATTTTTTTTTTTTTTTTTTTTTTAATCAATTCATCCAAGCAAGGCAATAATGGCATTAAGACAGTGTTACTGAGAGTTAAAAAAATATGAGAAAACTTTAGTAAGAAGAAAGGACAACAAAAGAACAGGATTCAGGAATAGAAAAGGTGGCAATTGATGTTGCATTGAAATTTTTGAAGATCATAGGTAGCAGGGAAGTAAAAATAAAATGGAAGAGTTCTATAGGCAATAGTTACATTGAGCTATTTTATAGTAAGATGATGTAACCTGGTTATCAATCTTCTAGTACATTTACATTCATGTGATTGAGTTACCAAGAAGAGTTCATTAGAATAACTATCATGAAAATATTTATAGAAAAGGCATAGTTATAGTAGGAAAGTGACTAAATTTGAGATGCCAGGTCAGGACCAATTATAGATTCTTTGGATTTTGTTGAGAATCTTGATATATAGCAGGAGCACCAGACCAGATATGACAGCAATATTCAATGTATAGTTGAATTGTAGATTTATAAATGTGCAAGATAAGTTCTGGCAAGAAAAAACTGCACAATTTTTTTTTTTTTTTGCTCTTTCTACTGAAGAAATATATAAGTCTTGAAAACTTTTGGAAGATAGTTTGGAAAGTCTTTCATCTTGCTTTTCATTAAATTCCTGTTTTAAATTTTTTCAAAACTTAATGGTTTTCAAATTGTTAAGGCAGCTTTGTGGTGAAAGAAATTCTAATGTTGTTACCCACCACTGATCTAACAGGATATTCTATCAACCTTAAAAATCAGCATTCACAATTCAGGTTTTTCCTTTTTTTTTTTTTTTTTTTTAATTTTTTTTTTATAAACTTTCTCCTCTTTTGTTGTTAGCACTCTTAATTTTTTTCTTTTCTTTTCACTTTCACTTTTAGTTAATCTTCCTCCTTTCCAACACCTTCTCTGTTGCTCTCTCACTATAACTGCCTGTCATAAAAAAGGCCAATTAAAACATCTTGACTCATTGTGCCATTGGAGAAATAGGAATGAATAAACCATACCAGTTTATTCTCTGAGCAAAGACTTGGCATAATTAGCACATTATTTTACCAAATTCATTAAATCTCTTATTTACTGTGTGATACAGTTTAACTGGAATTTTCAAAAGCTAAGTATAAATCTTTTTTTTATAAGCAATTCTGCTAATACCTTTATTCTCAATAATAATACCTATTTAAAAAAAAAAGTCCTGTGCATTATGGAATCTAGAGCGCAAGCAAAATGTAAATCAAGAACCATAAATATTTTCTATTTCCTTTTTTCTTTTAACAAGGCAGTTTGCTTTACTTGTAAGAACTTGTCTGTATTAATGTTAGCTATACATTGTATAAAAACTCAAGCATTGATACTTAATGAAACTATTCAAAATAATGGACATTATTTATTGAAAGATTGAAGATATTTAGTAAAAGGTTTTTCTTTTCTTTGTTATATTTTTCACAATAGTTAAACTGTCTGTATTAAAGGATTGCTTTTAGTTCTTTCTTTTCCCCAGGGCTGAAATGAATTAGAAAGAAAAAGATTCAAAATGAAAAATAAATTGTATTTTTATTTATTTTTAATGAAAATTATTAACTTTACTGCTTTGAATAAATTAAGATACAAATTGAGCAAAATAAATTGTAAACTTGCAGGACCTGTGGGTTTTCAACTGTTCATCTTTTTGATCTCTTGATTTAAAAAAAAAATATTTTAACAATGCAGAATAAATAATTTACTTTTTTAATCAAAGATCTAAGAATTTGAATTTATATACATTTGATATTATGTGTGAAAAAACTCCTTTACTAGTTCTAATTGTTTTTTTTTAATCTCTCATGACTCACTACAGATTCATGTTGTTTTGTTGTTGTTTTAGCAATATTTTGCTCCTTTAAAAAAAAAAGAAACTTTCTGAATTTTATTAATTTACATTTTTATTGAGCAAAACAAGTATTTTAATAAATTTCTTATTCTTATTTTTTTATTTTTTTTTCCAGGTAAGCGAAACTGATTAATGAAATCTTATTATTTGGAATCTTTGCTCCATTAAGGTAAGCAACCTCAACAAACTCTGTCCTTTAAAACTTCCTTATTAAACTTCGCAATTTCTAAAGAAATAATTGATTTTTCATTTATTAATCTGACAGATTTTATCACTATTTACATTATTTGGGCTATTATCCTCATCTTTGCTGCCATGTTTACAATGTTTCGGCCCTTATACACTCTGCTAGGAATTTCAAACTGACTCCTTTATTATGATCACTGGGGTATATCGTTCTCATTCCATATGTGATGCCACTTCTGGTAGACATGTAGTTATCTCCCTTTAACTTAGAAGAGTTATTTATTCACCACTGCCATAGCCTGGTATTGAACTCGCAACTCTTTGGGTCAAGTCACTGGAACTAATCAATAGCTATTGGGCCATGTCTCCTTGTAGACACATAGTTCAGCTAAAGAAGGCTGGTGTGTACAATGGCCAAAATATGGTAAACATAGCAGCAAAGAGAAAGATAATAGTCTGAATAAGGTAAATAGTGTAGTACTACCTCATCTCAGAAGTATAGACAGATTTTATAACTTCGAATATTATTTTTAGTGGATGCCCATATTTGAGTAGATATTCAGTTTACTTATAAACAGTATATTTATTTTTATCTACTGTCCTGAATATTTGAGAATATTAGATGAAAATATACTTTTTAACTAAGTTTCTATTCAGATATGGGTATCCACTAAAATAATGTTTAAAGTGATGGAATTTGTCAGATTAATAAAAAAAAAAATTATTAAGAATTGCTTTATGTTCAGATAAAAAACTGAGCATATATCAACTTACTAGAATCTGGGAAGGATTTGTGCATATAAGACATTGATCAGTGATACCCTTTGTGATCAAGTTGATATAAAGCACATTGGTTCTGTAGATGAAAATAAACATACTTTTAAAAAATAAATGCAACTTCTACTTGAATATGAGTATCTGCTGAAAATGTTTAAAGTGACATAATTATTAAACTTTATAAGCAATGACCACACAGAGTGACTTCTAAACATGTGATATTATCATTTTTTGAGAAAAAAAAAAGTTCTTATACTAAGGATGCTTATCTAAGTTAGTCGTAGGTATAGCAGTAAACTACATCTGGCAGCAAAGACTCTCATTAGGAGATTGGAGGTTTTGAGGAGCATAGAGCCAACTCATAATTGCTATTAATTGACTTAGGACCCTAACCCTAAACTTGTGCATTTTTTACTTTTTCGTTGCAATACAATTTCGTTGCAATACAATTTCATTGCAATACAATTTCATTGCTTTCGATTGATATTATTTGGATTATTTTGCTTTAGTTTCCAGGATTTAATCTTTATTCAGTTCTCTTAACACTTTGTCCATTTGCCATTTCAAATAGATTGATTGGAAGAGATTTTTAGGATTGAAATAATTGACTAACTATAAAAAGCAACCTTGAACCCTTTAGTATCCAAACTTCCTAAACTCACTTTGTAAATATGAGCATTCAATATTTGACCCACCCCATGTATACTCTGCCATAACATATGTAAATGTTAAAACTTTGAGAGCTAATATTTATGAAGCAGGTTTGTGTGATGAATGCTATAGGGTTAAAGTAAGAATAATTACTTTTGAAATCAAGTTTGAATATATGTTATGATCAGAAAGTATTGGAACAGTTGCTATGGTAATAGAGCTAAAGTATGCAGAGTGAGCTTGAACTGTCAAACATGGACACTGTTATATTTTCGCTCATTTCCGTTGTTTCCAGCAGTGCTTGAAAGAAAAGTGTGGTCATATCATACGACAGAAAGTCTTTTGAAAATGGCCATAACAGTAAGTCTATGGCTATGACCCTGAAACCAAAGCTCAGTCTTCAGTAGAAAACACTAACCTCTCCATAAGTCTTCTTAGATTATGTGTTTAGTTTTGTTGATTAATAACACATTATTTCCCTTTCTATTCCAGAATCATTAGTGATTGTATTTGTCTTGATTTTATGTAGTGAGCTTCTACAAATTGTAATTTAAAAAAAAAATCTACTTAAATTCCTATAGTCCTCACTGCCCATTATAACACCACTGTATCAAATCTCAAGATATCACATTCACATGATAATACTTTAAAAAGATTTGCTGCTTAGATGAACTTTGTCTCTCTCTCTCTCTCTACGTCTCTCTCACTGTCCAATAAAAAATAAAATACCCTTTTTCTTTCTTCATTTCTACAAATATTTCAGAATATTTCTAAGGGCATCAGTTTTTATAAGATAGATTGATTAGATAAAATCTTTCTATAGTCATCTATTGTTATGTAATAGTATAGATCCTTATAGTATAAATTTATAGGACTATATTTTCTTCATACTGAATAAAACTATTGAATCAATTAAAAAGAACAAAACTTATCTAAACAACTGTTTCATTTATTTCCAAGTATAATTAAAGCTCATTCAAAATGGGTGAATCTCAGGCACATTTGGGTGATTTAGCAGCTGATAAAGTTGCCATGAAATTTGAAAAATAAGACTCTTGTCAAGTCTTTAGAAGTGGCCAGAAAAAAAAAACCTACATTGGAGAATTTCTTCTGCAACAATGTGCTGACATTGTTAGCAATCACAGCAATTTATACAATTATTCAGAAAGTTACATATGTAAATGTTTTCATTATCTTTGGCAATAGAAACTCTTACTACCTTTCTGCTTCCTGATTCCTGCCTACTAGAAATCCTCTTCCATGGCTTCTATATATAAAAATATTGGAGAACCCTCTGACTAATTATCACCCTATCAGCCTGCTTCCAATCTTTGGCAAAGTGTTCGAAGCCATCATCAACGTAGAGGTGGTACAACAGCTCACAACCCACAGACTCTTCTCTGACAAGCAGTATGGCTTCCACTTCACCAGGTTTACTGCTGATGTGCTCACGACCATCACTGAGTATATGCTCCAGGCCTTCGACTAAAATGGCGGAGCCTGAACTGTTGCCCTTGACATCTCCAAAGTGTTTGACAGTCTGGCATGCTGGCCTTCTATGCAAGCTGCAGGGCTATGGTATAACTGGACAATTGTTTTACCTAATCCAGTCCTTCCTTTCAAACCGTAAAATGAGGGTAGTATTGAACGGACAAGCCTCTCAATACTATCGCATAAATGCGGGTGTCCCTCAAAGCTCTATTCTAGGTCCAACACTTTTCCTTATCTGTATTAACAGTCTCTCTGATGTAATAAAATCCCAAGTGGGCATGTATGCTGATGACACTACAGTTTACTCTCATCTTGATCAAAAATCTACTGAGGCTGAAAAGGCAGACCTCGCTGCTGATCTTGAAATGACCTCCAATCCGTGGTGGACTGGGGTAAGAAATGGCTTGTAAATTTTAATGCTTCCAAAAACAAAGCTGCTATCTAATAACCACCACAGACAATTGTTCTTCCCGCCCATTAACATGGATCAGGCTTCTTTCCCTGAAAGTAAAACACTGCGTCTCCTTGGATTAACTCGCACATCAGACCTCAAGTGGAATAACTATATAGAATCCATAGCTAAATCAGCTGCTAAGAAAGTCAGTTCTCTGTGTAGGGCCAGGAAGTTTTTCCCATCTGAAACAACCCTGCACATATACAAGTTTACCATTCGCCCATGTATTGAGTATTGCTGCCATATCTGGTCAGGTGCTCCTGCTATCCACTTAGGTGTCCTCGACTGAATCCAATGGAGAATCTGTAATGGGATCAATCCTAACTTGGCAGCTAGGATACAGTTGCTTTCTCACTGATATAGTGTGACTTTCCCGTGTCTCTTCTACAAATACTTTCACGGCTTCTGCTCCGATGAACTTAGCTCACTGGTACCCCCCTATATATGAATTTCCTCGAGCTACAAGATTAGCAACTAGGTCCCACTCTTTTACTGTGAAACCAATAAATTGTAACTGCAAATTCTACTTCAGTAGTTTCTTTTCTCACACTTCTTGCCTGTGGAATTCTCTTCCGTATACTTGCTTTCCCGACAGTTACAATCTCTAAGAATTTAAATGTAAAGTCAATAGTCATCTCTTGTCTCACTAACTTACATCCTCTCTCTCTCTCATGCTTTTTTCTTCGTCCACCCCACTCTCATCAGTATTCTCTTCCTTCTTCTACTCTCTTCCTGACACCCCCTGCAACCTCTCACTCCTAATAACATTCCTCCTATGTAACCCCCTGCACAACAGTGGCAGTAAAATGCCTTGCTTGGGGCGACATGATTATAAAAAAAAAAAAAATGTTGGTATAACATGGTTGGTTTGATTGTGGTGCTTGATGCTTTGAGTGAGGTTTGAAGCTACATTTTCTGTGCTTGTTCATAGAATCAGCAAAAATGCGCTCATATCTGTTTAATAGTATTTGTGAGTTTCATGTTGTCCAATCCTTTCCTCCTCCTGGACTAGACCTAATTCTATCGATTGTTCTAAGCTAGATTAAACTGGAAGTTTTGCTTGGCCCATACTTTCATAGGACGTGGCAACATTATTTTTTCATGTATTTATTTACTTTAATTTACTGGTCTTGTGAATATGGAAGATGTTTAATACCACCTGAGTAATATTGGCAAAAATCTTGTCCATTACACTTTTCTGGTTTCAAATTGAGGTTTACATTTTTGTGATTATCTTTTGACACAATATAGATTCTTTGGCATTATATGAAGGGGGATTTGATTTTTTTTTTTTTGCCTTAATCTCTTTTCAAAGGTTCAGTTCAGTTGATGGATTTATTCATCTTAATCTGAATTTCACTGAAGGAGATTACCATTATCAAAAAAAAAGAAAAAAAGGCTAATTTAGGGCTAAGCAGATAAAGGAAATCTGAAAGTTGGAGTTTAATCTTCCTGAGAGAGAGAGAGACCCCTCAACACTTCAATAAGATTTGTTGGGATTATAAGGATTTTATATAAAATAACTTTCATTATCTCATTGCAAAAATCCCTTTTTCTGTATATTTTCACAATTCTAAAATATTTTTGGATCCATTTTCATTTATATTCTCTTGGTATGCCAATAGAGAAGCTGATAGATCTTTAACAAAAAGGTATCTAGAGATTATTGCTAGGGATAATTTCTATGTTTGCACACTTTTGTGTGTCACTCCTTATATACCTGGAAACCGTATAGTTATATGTTAACTGAAAAATGCATATGGCATATGCTTTTTGTACAGCTTTAATAAACTTCACAGGACCACCATGTTTGATGACTGACTTAATGACCCTCTGTTTCTCATTAGCAGCTACACATTCTTTCTTCTTTTGCTTCTCAGTTTCTGTACATGAAGTTCCAGAAATACTTTGTGTTGCATGTGGTTTTGTTGCAGTTTTGCATGATTTTTTGAAATGCCAAGAACTGATTGCCACTCAGTTGCAGATTTTGCTTCCAGCAAAGATGTAGCCTGCTTGTACTTGAATATGTTTGATGTTGGTTGCTTGATGGTGAAGTGAGATATATATATATATATATATATATATATATATATTTTTTTTTTGTCATCAGTTCCACCTAACTTTCAAATATTAACATATTTAAATGTTGAGGGTGTTTGAAATTTTTTTTTTCTTTACACTTGCATAAAAAAAAATAACTGAAAATGTTGAATGTGTGTATGTGTATATATATATATATATATATATATATACATACACATACACACACACACACACACACTGTAAGTTCATTATGAACCTTATCAAAAATGACTTAATAGAACTAAAATAAATATCTCACTAAAATGCTTTTTTTTTTTTTTTTTTTTTTTTTTTTTTTTTTTTTTTTTTTTTACATTTAATGTGAAAATTGTATATTGAATATCTATTTTAAAAAATGTGCTGGTAATTTCTCACTATGATTCTGTAATGGTAGTTGATATGTCACAAAAAATGATCTTGGATTGTATTTTCTTTACTTTTTATATCAATGTCTTGGCTGTTCACTGTTTTGTTGGCAGTTTGAGATTTTCCTCCCCTATCACTTCTTAGACCACAGTTGAATGTGAGCATTGCCTTCCCACAAAAAACCCGTGCTGTTTCAGAGATGCTTTGATTTCATCATCTGGCCAAAAGTTTTTATCTTCTGATTCAGAACCTATTTTGACATTTTATATTAAAGTTTTCAAATTTCAACTGATTTCCTGAGAACTTAAGAGAAATGTCAATATATTTTGTATCCAAATTGAGATTTTATAAATGTGGAAGTTGATTCATTGTCATCTGTAAGAATCTAGAAAGTTGCCTAAACTTAGGAAATTGATTCGCTATGATTGACAGGATCCAACTGTAAAGCAAGAAAAAGCATCTACACCTCTTTATATTTGCATCTTGTTTGGGACAAAATGAGTGTCTAATGATAAAAAAATGGATATCTTACAATAATATAAAATGGCTTTATTATGGTGAGCACAACCCAAAATGACCCTTTATTTGCTGTAAGTTTTACTATGCGTTTGGTGGGATTGAATTATGGCCTACTCAGTGTTAGTTATGGTCACTCTGTGTTGTTATTACTATAGCAAACAAATATTGTTAGTCACTAGATCATTTAAAGTGTTGTAATGGTTAGCGAGCTTGACTTACTAGGACCTAAATATATCTGAATAGTGAGTTCAATCTTCACTGGGTACCACATACTTTCAGCTTTGTGCCACATCTAAACTGCACTTATAAAAATCACCATTAGACCATTTAAAGACTGAATTGAAGGAAAAAAAAGCCTACTTTGAGTAACTGTTAAAGCATTGTGTTACATTAGGACACATGCTTCTCTACATCAAAATTGCATCTAAAACTATGTCTGGGCAAAATATTTAATGTCTTATTTACTAGATTTTTTTTTCTATCTTATTGCCTATTAAAGAATTTTTCAAAATCAACTTGATGAATAAGTTCATAAAATGCAAGAAGTGGAAATTATTTACTGTATATTCTCTTCTAAACCACAAATCTTATAAAAATGGTATTAGGAAACTTGTGAATTGTTCAAGTTATGGATCTATTAGGAAATACAATTTAATTAAACATAATTACATGATATTTTTTTTCTGATCCTACATTCAGATATTACTGATTGGATTATCTGTTTTGTTACCCATTCCTCTTCATGTTTTGAGACTACCAGTGTCTTTCCTTCATGCGCAAGCATAGTTACATCAACAAACCCAGTCTGATGAAGTCCTAATGGATAAAACATGTTAGAAATAAACTTTTTTTTTATTTTGTCTTATATGCATACTGACACCAAGAAATGTCAGCTTCCTAAAGATGCTACTTGCATAGCAGTGGAAATGTTAATAAATGAAAAACACTACTTTTGCCCTCCAACCATTTTGAAGTGTGGATGCATTGCTTTAGAGAATAATTTTCAACATGCTTTCTTTATTGCATGTAATCTGAAAGTAAAACTCTGTATGAAGAAAAATTACTGCTGTATATCTCTTCAGTTTTATAATTCTACTATCATAAACTGTTCAGAATGTATGCACTGAGCTGTCTGTGCTAACATTCACCTTTTAGGCTTTGTTGTTGTTGTTGTTGTTTTGTTTTTTGTTTTTTTTTAAAATAAGCGTTTCACCCCGAGCAAGGCATGTCACTGCCACTACTGCACAGGGGGCTACATAGAGTGGAGAAAGGATGATTAAATATAGGAAACGTGAGAGGGTGGGTGATAGGCAGGTAAGGATACCGAGAATGAGGGTTGGGTAGATGAGTGTTCTGAGAATAATTGGGAGTTAGTGATAGGAGGTGTCTATTGACCCTACATTTAAACACCTGGAGATTGTAGCTGTCAGGAAAGCGGACTTGTGAAAGGGAGTTCCACAGGCGCGAATTGCGAGAAAAGAAGCTGTTGGAGTAGAATTTACGGTTACATCTTATCTGTTTAACTGTAAAAGGGTGGGACCTAGTTGTTAATCTAGTATCTCATGTAAATTCGTGCTTAGGTGGCACCAGTGCTCTAAGTTCATCGGAGCAGAAGCCATGAAAGTACTTGTAGAAGAGGCGCAGGGAAGCCACATCACGCCGGTGAGAGAGTGGTTGCAGCCGGTCTGCCAAGTCAGTATCAACCATGTTACAGATCCTCCTTTGTATTTTGTC
Organism: Ascarosepion bandense; assembly: GCA_037127315.1. Lineage (NCBI taxonomy): Eukaryota > Metazoa > Mollusca > Cephalopoda > Sepiida > Sepiidae > Ascarosepion > Ascarosepion bandense. Next base: position 2,374,960 of record JBBBDQ010000788.1, on the reverse strand, counting down.
AAGAAGCCCAAGGAGAGCAGCAGGGGCACCCGACCAGATATAGCAGCAATATTCAATACACGGGCGGATGGTAGATTTGTATATGTGCAGAATAGATTCAGGTGGGAAAAACTTCCAGGTCCTTCACAGAGAGCCGACTTTCATAGTGGCAGATTTGGCAATGGATTCAATATAGTCATTCCATTTGAGGTCCACCAAAAGTGTAAGGCCAAGGGGGCGTAGTATTTCTGAATTTAAGAGATCTTTATTCTATGAACATTCCAAAAAATGATATATGGTGACAGATGTATAATTGATCGGCCATAAAATATGAACGTCCATTTATGAGCAAAACTGAAAAACATGTTGTTATTTTTCATTACATACATCATTTATTCTTTCTTTTGTATCATTTTCACTTCAATCTTTTATACTTGGACTTCTTTTACTTCCTCATTTCATTTCTTTCTAAAAAATCTATGAACAGCTTATCTGTAGAATGGGTGTGGCTGCTTTAATGTTTAACAGGGTTGAATATAGAAATCACTGGATTGGCTAGAATAGTGTGTGTGTTCATATTGCACTAATTGGGAAAAGCATGAATCCACTTTCCCTTTAGCTTTAGATAAAATAAGATAGGTAGTCCAGTAGCTCTAAAAAAAAAAAAAAAGTTTAAAATATCATAACTCAAAATTAAATGGAAGTTTGTTAATTGAGAAATAAATTGAAATTTGAAGATTACTCAAGTAAAACAAGAAAATAGTTTTATTTTAATAAACTCATTTATATTATTTTTTTAAATAAGGACAAATAATTATCAACTGAATTATTTTAAATATGCTAAAAATGCAATCTATAAGCAAAATTTTAACCTAATTCCTGTAAAACATTTAAATGAGGCTTTTTTTTTTTTTTGACTCATTCAATTAGAAATAAATTGGAATTTAGATGTGATTGATGAATTCATAGATTTTCAAATGAGGTAGGAATGCATAATTTTGAACTTGATGTTTTTATTGAATCATACTTTATTTGAAAACTTTTTATGAATCACATTTAATTTAAATATCTGGAAGGATTTCATGAAAGACTTCAAGTCACCTCATGGCATTTTAAAGGGAGGTAATATGATAAATGAACATAATGAACTTTATTGTTGTAAAGGCTTAGAATCAACACTAAGAGATTGGCATTTATAGTCCTTTCGTGTCCATTGTTCAGTTTACAAATGAAAATATTTATTTTAAGTCTTTTTTGGTTACCAAAAAATGTAACTGTTTCGTGGTGAGGCATTATTCAACTGGATATCTACTTTATTTGGCTAACAAAGATTCCATTTAGGTAACTGCTGAACATGAAGTAACTGTCCAGTTTAATATTATATATACGTTGCAAATCAAATTCTTCACTGAAAACTTAGTTTTGGGAGTTTTTAAAACTTAATATGGTAACAGCATTATTTGGATTCCAGTTAGTAATCACAAAAATTTCGCCATCTTTGATTTCTCTAGTGAAAAAGACACTTGGTAGATTACAGTAAGATGCAGGAGCAGAAGGGATAAGTATTTCACTTATGTATCTTTTTATTTTTTTCTTCTGTGAAATTTGGTTTGTTAGGTAAATGTAAATCAAATGCAATTGCCAAAAAATAAATAAGCTATAGTTACAACCTTGTAAAATTGGCTTATATAGCAAGGTATATATGTCTTCTCAGTTTAAGTTGTTAAGAAATGCAACAAATTTAACTTTATTGACACAAATTTACAAGTCAGTGAATTTATTGAATTTCTTAACAATTTAGAATTGACAAAACATTTTTCCTCTGTGCTGTATCCCTTCAAGATGTGGGTATCATGGCCCTCCACAGCTTTATCCTTTGTAGGTCTATCGTTTTTGCCATCCCTGTTCTGCCATCTGTTTACACAAGCTTGTTAGGTTAAGCTCTGCTTTCCTCTATCTCTGATCTTCAATATGTCCCAGTGAGTGTTAAATTCCATAAACTGGATCTCTTCATTATGCCCTAAAAATTTCAACTGTTTCTTTTTTGATTAGAAGTGTGTTCTTTTTGATTCCATTTTCCTTAAAACTTCTGTTACTCATGTGTTCAATTCATAGTATTTTTGGCATCTTTCTGTAGAACCACATTTCTGTTGCTTAAAGTTACTTTATCTGTGAGGAGATTGTCCAGCATTCACTGTCCTAGAGGACTGATATTGTGACACTCGTCTCTGGCTGCTGTCTGTAGATGATTACGGACGCCAAATGATGATGTCGAAATGGCACCAGTTATGTCAACACTTTCAGGCCGCTGGTCATGATGATCTCGGCACAGTAGCTGGTCCTCAAGATGTCTATTACAACAATGAACTTACTGTCCACGCTGTGTTTTGATCTCAGAAAAACACGTTGTGCAAACCCAGTGGCCGTATTTCTACCATATCCAGACACACTTGTGTACACTTGTGGTTAAAATAAAACAGTTACGGCACCAAAAAAAAAAAAAAAAAATAAGTTCGAAGATGCCTGGATGAGTTACGAATGAGTCTTTTATAATAAAAAAAAAATTAATTACAAAAGTAGAAATACAATTGTTAGAATGCTAGTTTACAACGGAGAGAGAGGAATTGTTTAAAAATATCAGCGCTTTCAATCTTCAAATAAAAATGTCTTTTCCAAGTTTCATTAAAAATATCAGAGCTTTTCAATCTATTTAAAGCTGTCAATTCTCTTTGTAACTTTTAAAACAACAAAGTTCTTTCGGGTTCTTATCGGAGCTTAACAGGATTTACCGAATTAGAGTGAATGAGACGGCTAATGATGGTGACAGTGGGGGTTAATTTTTCCTTGCCGCTTGAAAGTCACTCTCCAAATCTTTTTAAAATTCTTTTTATAGCAGTACGAACTTCTTGTTTAGAATAATCAGAATTTTCAGTTCTTCAAATAACCCTTAAAACAAAGTTCTTTTGGGTTTTTTTTATTGGAGGCGCATTATTCAACATTAACTCTATAATGCGGCAGGCTTTTCTACGTTTTTTTTACATCTTCAGCCAGGAGTTCTATGGTAGATGACCAGCCATGGGTCGTGGCTCCCCAGTTGGGAATCTTTTCCACAGTCATTACATTTCGACTGCAATTTCAACTACCCAGCCAACTCTCCAAAATCTGACTTTTTTTGCACTGAGTTTGGATTTTTATAGCTGAGTTTGGATTTTTATAGCTGTGCCCAATTCTCTTGGGGGATCTCTGCGAGTCAAAGCTTTAACCAATTAGATTATTTTCAAGCCACATGATTTATGGGGAGCCGTGACTCGACGAATGAAATATCAACAGCTCACATGATGTAATGTCTTTCTGTCTTTCTTTTGATTACAACATCATCCCAGGTTTTTGATTTTCAAACCCTTTTCCCAGGAATAACTGTTGAGGATTTAACCGAGGCCGTCGCTATAACCAGGTCTATTCTATGATTAAAGTTGACTTGCTGACGTCACACTTAGTAGTGTTGTTTTACTACCCGGCGTCCGTTAGCGTTAACTTATTTTCAGAACCAAATTGCAAAGGGGAATATAAAAATACACCGAAAGTTCATTGTTTTTCGTTTCCAAAAAATAAGCATTTATTTGATAAATGGAAACATGCCATTAAAAGGGAGAATTTTACCCCAAGTCCATTTAGCAAAGTGAGTAGTTAAAATTTTATCACCATTTATTTCAACAGTCGCGGCTAAAATCAAAATTTGCTAAAAAATTAGTTTTGCCGTAGCACAAGAAAGAAAGCACTTTGTTTATAATATATCTTTTAAATTAATATAATAAAATAAGATATTATTTTTATTTCTTTGAATAAAATTGAAATAAAAATTATCTTAAAAAATATCTGAATTAAAAAAAATAAAATTTATGGCTATTCGTTCGTAAGTTTTTTTTTTTCGAAATGTTTTAAAACTTAAACTGAAGCCGAAAAAAGTTGTTAAACATTATATTTCCTAAGAATATTTGAATTAATATTTTATTGATATTTTATTTCAGAAAATAATGTTTTCTTTTCAATGAGATGTTTTAAAAAATTCTTAGGAATAGAAAGTAAAATCTTACTTAACTTTTCTATACTTGCAACTTTATGAATCGTTTTTAAACATGAAAAAATATTCCTGAATTAAATTTTTTTATTCTTTTTTATGTATTAACAAAAACTACAAAATTTATTTTTTAGTCAATTTTAAAAGAATTTGTTTTATTTTTAAGGTTTTTTATTTGAAAACTCCGTGAAATTATTTCTTGCAAAAGTCAAGAAATCACTATTACCGAAAATTAAAACATGAAAATGATGTTTTAAACTTTGTTTAAAACTATTATTTCTGAATAATTTTTGAATTTATTTGAAACATACAGGCCTAAATCACACCACACTTGAATTTTAAAACCTAATTTTTAAAATATTTAATTTTTAGAAAATATTTAGCACAAAATGAACACCCTCAAAAAATATTTTCTAAACATTTTTTTTCCTATTTGTGATAATTTGAAGTTAATTATCGATATTAATCCATAGAAAAAATTGGAAATAAAAAAATTAGAATTTTAACTGAAGAATAAATCTTTTATAGTTGGTTTAGGGATTTTTAATCCTTAAAAAAATTAATTAATAAGTAAAACATTAACCAAAAAAGAGTTTTGCAAAAAAATGATTTTTTTTATAAAAAAGGTTCATAAATGAAATAGAAACATTAATTTTTACTTTTTTTTTCATTTTTTACAATTAAAATATTTTAAAAATGTAATTGAATTACCAAATATCCTAGGATTTTTAGGTGTATTTTTTTTAAAGGTAAAAATTTATCTTTTTATTTCATCCAGTAGGATTAACAATGGATTCAATCAAAATATTTCAAAATATTATTTTAAAATTCGAACTCCGTTGTTTTTTAGCAGAATTTCCCTAAAGACAATTTGTTGATATTAATAAATCTATTGGATTAAAAGTTCTCAAGACGTTTTTAAAAAAATCTATTTCAGATTTAGCTATCCTATGATTAATTCGTTCGATTCATAATTATTCATTGCTGTTATGCCGTTAAAAAAAATGAAATGTTATAGTTGTAAAAGTTTAGTATCAGGAAGAGATGATACGCTAGCTGATATAAACAGTTATTTTCAAGGAATTAATAGAGGTTCTCTGTTATATCCCAATTATGTAACAACAAATTTAGTACTATACAATTATATTGTTATTAATAAACTTGTAAAGAATCCTTCTTTTCTTCATTCAATGAATCAAAGAAAATTGTCTCTGTACATAACATTGGATGTTTTGGCTAATGATGAACTTCTTTTTCATGTTGACTCATGTGGTGAAGGTCACAGCATTGAAAAAATGATTATCTGAACCTCTTTTAATGCATTATTAAATATTTTTTGTAGCAAGGAAAATAATATTACTTGTAAGAAGTTAAGTAAAAAAAGAAAACTTCAAACATTCAGCTGAATTTTGAGACTTAAAAAACTTTTATAAGTTTGATTTAAAAAAAAAACAGTAACTTAAACTTATTTAGTTTGAATTAATTTGCTTGAATTTAAATTGTTGCATTTTTAAATATTTTAATTAATTTGCTTATTTATTGTTGCTTCTTGTTTGTTCCTAAATTCTAATGGTTTCTTGATTGCTATATTTGAGTGATTCTGATTTAAAAATTCTTGCAATTGAAACAAAAGTGATTGTGATTTTTCATAATTAAATTAAAAATATGAAAATTTAAGCAGTGTTTGTTAAATTTTTAGAATTTAGACTAATAAACGAAAAGTTTTGTCTTTAAAACTGTGTTTACTGTTTACAAACACGACCGACAGTCAGTAGTCAACAATGATGTTTATATTTTCTTATTGTTTTCTTAATTTTATTTAAAATTAATAAAACCAGCATAAATCAAAACATGTGTCTTTCTTTTTTTTTTCTTGTTACATTTTAAAAAGTTTTAAAATCTTTATTAAAAAATAACGTCTTTGTGATTATCAACATTGTCATGAAGACGGCTATTCATGACACTACTACCGTGACGTCACATTTCATTTGCTTAGACCTTGGTTAATATATAGGAGGTCTTGATTTAACCCTACCTGACCTCAAGTAAATCCTGACATTTTGTTATGGCTACTTCCATATTACAAACTTCCTCTTGGCTCAAAACAATTCGGAAAAAGAAAGAAAACTATATTACTCTCTTTTTTCCGAATTATCAACCAATTTCTGTATTCCCCGGATTTTACAAGTACATAATAGTATTAAAAATAATTTTTTACGTGAGCTCACATTGCGGATTACAATAAAGCACAACTAACAATACCACTAATATTAACTTTTCTCACTCCGCTATATTAGACCAAAGAAAAAGAAATATCTCAGTGGGGAATTAGTGTTACAATATTATATAATGGTTCAGCATGCTTTTCTCAGCACTGTCATAGAGGACTGATAATATATAATGGTTCAGCACTCTTCTTTGTTTCAAGAACATTTTTCCCGTTTCTTAATACTCTGCTTAACATTTGGAAGGCATCTTTCACTATTCCAATACACTTCATTCCCCTTGTAACATTTTCTGCCATCTTTTAAAACACTTCTTAGAGATTTAAATTCTCATACCTGCTACAGCTTGCTATCTCCAATTTGTAGTTCACAACTTGGGCTGTTTCTGTTGCTTATAACCATAGTCTCAATTTTTACAATTGACATTCTTCTTGCTTTCCTTTATTACCTTGTGCAGTAGTTCCTGTACTTTCTATTCTGTATCTGCTTTCCTGTTATCTGCACATCTTATGTCAAGATTATGTTGAACAAGCAAAATATTTTGACCATTGCATGGAAGTGGTTGGATGATTGGTAGCCTGAGAAGCCACAATAAAATTTTGACATAACCCCTATGTCCATATAAGTAAGGAAAGACTATGTGAAATTGAAGTGTAACTCAACAAGGGCTAATTGCTATGTTACTTAGCTCAGAAATTTGAGCCCTCCACAAGATTTTGATTTGATAGCTCTTCTGCAGTACAAAGTTGAATGAACTATAGGGAATTGAATGTATATATTGATACATTTATGGCTAATGTAAACATATCTTGAAAACAAGTTAAGAGAATGGTAGCAGCAAGATAAAAAATTTTTGCCTTCAGGAAAGAATACTTGCAAGTTCAGCAGTCTTTGTAGACATTTTACAAAGTTATTTAAAGGGAGAAGGTATTGCTTTACAAGAATAGGATTTTAAAGGGCACTATTGGCATATATTGGCTATCTGTTGATGAAAATCTCTTGCTACAGTTGTCAAGAAGCATTTGTTGAATTTTTACTCAGAGATTGGAAGATTGAGTTTCTGAGAAGAAAGAAAAGGATGCTATTTATATCTGTTTCAGATTATGCAACTCGTGTGATTTGCAGAGTGTCCCAACAAGTTTCTTTGGGGTGTTATGCTTTCTTTTTCCTTTTAATTTTTTTTTTATCAAGTCATCATCACTGATTAGAAGGCTGATGAGCTTCTATCTTCCCATTTTAGTATACCAAGTGCTTTTGAATTGCGAACTGACCTCACATACAGACTAGTTTGCCCCTATTTTTAGCTCATAACTGGGAGAATGGATAGATTTGAACCTTTTCCAAGGGTGTTTGTATGAAAGTCAATGTAATGTACTCAACCATCATTCAAACTTGGCTCTCTGTTGTAACCCAAAATGGTTACTGCTCAGTCATCACCAAAATGGAGGTTGGGATAACAGTATATCACTAAAACAAGACTTGCATGCTGTGTGAAGTAGATACTCTGCTAGTAACCACTAGTCAGTATAATCATTCTATTCTTTACTCCAATAGTGTTGACATATATAAGAGAATAGGAACATCCCATTACATGGAAAAATGCATGCATGAAAAGTAATATTCTTAAGATTAGATTAAACCTGAAAAAGTAAAGGACAAGATATTCTAGTAAAGTAAAAAAGTAAGAATTTCTTACTTAAAATATTGCAGCTAAAAATAAAATTTAAATGCAAAATTTTAAGAAATTTCTTATTTTTTACTTCACTAGAATATCTTGTCCTGTTCTCTTCCAGATTTAATCTAATATTAAGAATATTACTTTTCATGTGTGCGTTTTTTGATGTAATCCATGATTTTTCCATGCATTGCTATTAATCAAATATAAATTTAATGCTGAAAATCACATTTTAAAAATATTAAATTTATATGCAATTGGTAAAAAAAAATTAATTATTTATACTTAATTCTGATAAAACAAGTGATAAGTAAAGTTTGATTGACAAAAATAAGATATCATCAGAATTTAAATATTGAAAACTGTATGCAAAAATGTTAAACAGAAAACAGTTATAAAGAATAAGATTTATTATTAGAAGCATTAGTCGGTCACTCACTTATGTACTTAGTCTTCCATTTTGGACTTCACATATTTTGATGTAACATTTTTTTCTACTAAACCAAAATTCACAAATTTTTTTTTTTTCAAAATGTAGCTAAGGCGGTGTCTTATCTAACTCTGTAAACTGGTTGAAATTTGATTGAGAACTGAATTAGTAGTGAAGCTTGAAAGCTGCTTAGATTCACTCAATGTTGGACTTAAGATTACATTCAACCCTTGCCATGGTTGAATGATACAGGTAGGTATACAACCCTCTCCAACTTCTTTTTCTAAGCTGTTAACCTTTACACTTTCTACATGTCCTTATGCCATAAATTTCCTCCTTGATTAATGGGGAACTTGTTGAGCATTTTTAGTGTGTAGATGGCGCCATATGAAAATATTGTTCATACAGATCTGTTGATGAGGAAATAGGCAATCTGTATTGACATTCTTTATAGGAGTCTTGCTTTAATTCCTAAAACTTTCTTTTTGGAATTTATGGAAATAACAATTGATGTGAAGTTTAGTTTTGATAGTATTATGTATACCCAAGTTGATGGGGTTTTTATGGGCAGTCCTTTGGATCTAGTTTTAGCCAATATTTCTGTTGGCTTCTATGAGAGTGATTTGGAAAATGCCATAAATCTCAGGTATGTTTATGTCGATGGCACATTTTCTAGCTTTTACTCAGTCGACAATGCTTTGGCTTTTAACACTTAACTCCCTTCATTGCTCTAAACAATTTACCATTGAAGTAGAAAGTAATTTTACCTTGCCTTTCTTGGCTGTCCTTGTCGAACACAAAGACGGTTTGTTCATTACGTCTGTTTATCGCAAACCTATGTTCGGTATTGTATACAAATTAAAATACTTTTGTTCCCAAGTCCTGGAAAATCAACTTTATTACTACTCTAGTCCACCATATGCTCATGATGTGTTCCCCTGGCACACTAAGTCAAGAATTGGAGAACGTTTATCATATTCTTGTTGACAATGGATCTTCTGTGAATGTCACTAAGTGTGTGATAGAGTTCAAGATTAAACACTTCAAGAACCTATTCATCTTAAGCATCTGTGGCTAGGTGCACAATTCTGCAATTGGCCATCACTTGGACAATCTGTACTGTGCTAAGGCATATGGGGACAACTGGTTTTTGATTTTGTACAAAGCTCGGTCAGAAAATCTTTTGTATTCTTGAGACTTTTTGCATGAGGTTACACAACCTCGACCTTTGCAGACAGAAGTTTTGTGTTCTTTCTTTGTGTTATGGGCTGTGAGTAAATTTTTTTCATTTTGTACTAATGTTGGAACCATTCTGCATTTTATTAATGAATTCTATTACAAATTATTTTTTAATTGTATTTCAGTTTTACCCCTCTTCTAGTTCATCTCCATAATTAGTTTTCCGTTCTTTGTCAATCGACCTCCTCAACAATATTCTCTGAAATGTTGGCTGAAAGTATACTAAGGTTTAGTTTTAGAGGTTTAGAAAGGGAAATATGAAATATAAAAAAAATGCTCTCTTTATTTAAAACACTATTTAAGTTCTGTGGTATCAAGCCTTTGAATGTTCAAAGAAAGGCCCTAAACCACATATCACTAGATTCAGCTGTTACTTTTCATATGACACAAATTAGTCCCATATTATCAGATGTTACTAACCTAACATTACACAAAGTTGAGGATGAAGGTACTTGTATAATATATTATTAAATAGATATACAATGTAATTTTTAAAACTAGACTAGTCACACAGGGATTTCAGGGAGGGAGACAGCCAATCTATGAAAACATTCACTGGCTTGTTGGCAAGAAGCAGTTTACTTTTATTCTTTCTCTGGTTTCAGTTAATTGAGTTTATCACATTGAATGTCAGGGCTGCATATTTACAAAGTAATAAAAACAGAGCCATTTTTTTTCTAATTTCTGTGTTAATTTGGGACCTCCTGAGTTTTAAAATGGCAAGCTATAGGAATTTTAAAAAAACTGTAAGGTTTATGAGCTTAGGTATATGCATATTAGGGATGAATTTAAGATAATCATATTATGATTGGATTATTCATTGTTTTCATGGTATAACAATGATAGATTTAAAGGAATAATTTGCATTTATTTTGATGGTTTTGTTTGGGCTGATTATTGATAATTGTGTCAGGGAACACCATTAGTACCATGTAACCCAATACTACCTGCCACATGGTTGAGTCATCTGACTCAACCAGTTTTCTCATCAGGATTTCCTGGTGAGGAGGATGGGTAGACACCTAAAAAGGACGGGTTGAATCGTTTTGTAGGCTCAAAAATCATCTAGTATTATTAGGTGAACTTGGCTCTGTTGCTATGTATGCAACCATTGTGGTTATGACACTGCATTACTAGGTGAAGGGCTTCCTAGACTGAAGTTAACAGCCAGGGTGAAGGGTTCTCTTGATTGAATCAATAGCCACATATCTATGACCAAGTTGAGTTTTCAAGTTGATGGACATCAGCTGTGGTTTGACCTGGAGAGGTATAGGCTCTATCAGGCTTACTTGCCGGAATGAGTACTTCTCTGACATTAAACCAGGACATAGAACTTGTCAGGCAGCTCAGCTGTACAGTGATTGATTCATAAAATTAATGTTTTTGATTTTGATTTTTTGTTCTGCATTTACATCTTTTAAGTTTCTTTGTCTTAACATTGTCTGAACTTTTAATGACCTAACTCAGCGTTTCTCAACATTTTCAAACAATGGCACATCTATGAGCAAATAAAAATATCATAGCACTCTTAGCAAAATTTTTAAAGAGTATACATTTATGAGTTATAAAACCATAGATTTTTAAAAAGTAGACACACTAATATGAACTTACTTTATTTTAATATTTTTGCTCAACTATTTGTATAGCTTATTTAGTGTGAAACTTGTGCCGGGCATTTTTTTCTTTACCATTTTTACACACACACCTGTATGTCATGACAATATTTAGCAGTATACTTAAGAGGATCTTGTGGCACACTTGTGTACTGTGGAATGGTGGTTGAGAATCACTGGTCTAACTATAGATAAATTCCAATGTTCATTGTCTCTATTTCCTGTGATTAACAGTAATCATCATTCTGCTGAAAAATGCGCAAGCTTTTTGAATCTGAAAATAAGTTGATCACTGAAAACTGCTTGGTCATTTTAATTGGTTAGCTACTTGCACTTGAGCTCGTATTTTATTTGGCAAGTGTCAGTTTTATTTTAAAACAGAGCACCTGGTAAGGATTTTTAAAAATCAAATAAGCTGTTAATATACGTAACTAATGATAATGTGGAATTGTTCTTTTCTAAGCTCTATACAACTGAATTACGTTCACTTAAGTGTTTTTCATGTTTTATTTGTTAATTTTCCAAATAGAGATTCTTAAGAGGCTTCATAAGATTTTTGAAGGATGGTGAAAAAAGTGTGTTGTCCTCTTTAGTTACAAATCAGGAAAATTAGAAGAGTTGTAAAATCAGTTCTGTTTGTTTAAAGCAGTGGTTCCCTAAGTTTTCTTACCTGAAATGTGTTTAAAAAAAAAATTGCTCACACCTCTCCAAATTAAATGTACTCCAAAAGTACATTTAAAAAAAAAAAGTGTTAAAGGGAGATAATTGCAGATTCAAAGTTAGAACATTATCATTGATAACTCTCTCTACTAATTTACGAACACTATTTACTACATTCTTATATTTTATATATTGCAAAAATATCACAATGATAAAATCGGTCAATAATTATAACTATTTATATAGGGACTCTGCACAAAATTACAAGTAATTTAAAATTTTGAAATTATCTTTATTTTTTGGCACATGAATCTTTTTAAACTGTTTCTAAATCTTTGTCTTTCAATTATTATGCCTCACTGGCTATCTTCTGCTGCACCTTATGTTGCACACCACACTGTTTGGGAATCACTGGCTTAGAGAATGCCTCACTTGAATTTGCAAAGGCAAAAATTTATTTAACTCATATCATCTGGATGATATCACACTGTTTATTTGTCAGAATTGGGTAACAAGAGTTTAAAGGTGTCAAAGAAAACTAAAGATTGATGAACCTTTTCTGCAAGACATGCTAAATAAGAATAACTAATACGGTGTTGTTTGATGTACCATAAAAACTTATTGATTGTCTTATCAGAAAAGAAACAGCTATGTGCTGTTATTTATAGAAATCAGAAAAAAAAACATTCAGTTCAAAGTGTTGTTGTATATGTATTATTAGATGTGATATTGATGAGAGCTACTAGGTGGCCATGGGTGGGGACTGCCATTTTTGTTTCTTAGTTGAATCTGGGTGGAAAGATTACATTTAACACTTTATTGGCAAGTTGAGATGCTGCATCTATGGACTGATTTTTTTTCTCAATATATTACTGGATATCCAACACCCTGAATGGTAAGGTGAGGTTGAAGATGAACGCTACTAGTGAGATGCTAAAGATCTTCATCTTTTCTCATTCTAACAGAGAATCTGGTGAGCTTGACAAGAGACTCAGTTGGTTGTGGGTGATGCAGTAAGTATCCTCTTCTACAATTGGCCATTGAAAGAGTACATTCTAGGTAGTGCTGATAAAATGTGTATATGAACGATTAACCAACAGTCAGTGGGGATCCGGGACTGAGGGAGCTATCTGACACTAGCTTTTTCTCAGTCAGCGTGAAAGCACTTTCGACATGCAGACTGACAATGTTTTGTGTCAGTGTTGAGTTGGAATTTAAGAAAAGCAGACAAGATAAACACCCATCACCAATTCAGAATAGGTTCATAGACACATTATGCTATGTATTGTGGCTGTGATTTCTGTAAGTTTTTAATGAGATGGAGTTGTCAGCCCCATACCTAACCCTTTTTTTAATTCAGTTGAACTTCTAGAATGGTTACTAAGAAGAGCCCAGTCTATTCTTATGGTTTACATTTAGATGTTGAGAGGAGTGCTGGATTTATACCTTTTTCATACCTATTTGTGCTAAAGTGAATGCATTGAATTCAGTAAATCACTTCCAGTTTTAGGACTGATAAGCACTACATTCTATACACTTCCTTAACCTTGGTACACAAATAAAGCAATATATTCTTTTTTGTTGACATCTCTCATTGGTGATGTCAAAGCAGAACTTAAGATTAACTATTCAGAATACCATAAAGATGGTACAGCACAGTCCTTAAGAAACCAAGCCTATAATGCCTGAACTACTACAGCTTCTGCTGAAAAAGCTGAGTTGTCACACAATGAAAATTCATCAACATAGTTTATATCATAGTGGAAAGAACACTGTATTATGTCAAGTGAATTTTCTTTTCTCTGTCAAGGGTGGCCATTAAGTTGGTGTTTAAAAAATGCAGAGCACATCAATCAATTAATATAGCATCATTACATTGGCTGAAAGGGAAATTAAATGCAAAGAACACCTAATACAGGTTGGGAATGGATATTGCACATTATAGTAGCAGACAACATTACTTGATATTTTTAAATTCAGTGGTCTCTATTTTAGCAGGACTTTTCAAGTGCCATGCAGCAACTGAAGTTGATCTGTTGAAAGAGGCCAGATACATTTTTGGTGTGTATATTCCCCATTGAGAAATTGGATTGTGAAAAGTTGATCTTAAGAGCATCAAAATACTTGTGAAGAAGCAGTATTCCATACCTGAGGCACTAGATTGCTCATAAACCTGTAAAATTTCTTTTAAAAGCAGTTCATGATACAAAATGGTGAGATAACAATATTATCAATTTTATTAATTATACATTTCACTTTGTATTTAAGAACAGTAAAAGGCTTATTACACTGGGCTTCCTAGTTAACATATTCCTTGAAAATTTGGAGTAATAGCTTCAAATGTAATTTTTTTTATTTTTATTTATTTATTTTTTTTTCAAAATAATTATATTTTTTATTGTACATACTTGCATTTAATTCAAAATTTGTAAAGGCAGCAAACCAGCATGTATCTATTTATCAGGTCATGTGACACCTATAACTTTACCTTTCAAGTAGTAGCTTATAAAAAGTTCTAATGTAGTGAATTATATAAATATGTTATATCTATTTATATTTATTTAATGTTATGTATTATGAATGTTATTTTTCGCATGCATAACAGTTGGAATATGCAAGTGTTTGTTTATAGACACGGCTTGATATATGAATGTGTATTGAAAACAAATACTGAACTTCCTATTAAAAATGCTATAAAAATAGATAAACCACTCTAACTCAAGAACCCTTTGTAGAATTTTAAAGAAATGTGGCACTGCATTTTGCCGCCTCAGTTGTATCTGCCATTTAGCTGTACAATTAAAAAGTTTGGCTAAAAAGCATTCACAGTATCTACATATGGGTTTGGGGTGAAGCATATATATAAAAAAGAAGATACCTTCTGGGTGAAGACAATGCATGTAGGAGTTTAGATTTGGGAGGAATCACCAGCCCACAATCTTTTAGGGTTGATGGAATTCTATACTATTTCAAAGATATTGGACCCTTGTTAAATGTGTCAGAGGACACATTGTAAATGCATTCTTGCTGAGTGAGAAAAGATAATACTGCTGAACCCAGAGCTGAGCAATGGTGGTGAGAGGGTACATTCTATATTGCTCAGTTTGGGTTAAACTATTTTTTCGCATTGGTATTTTTTTGTATTTGAGTGCAGTGGAACATTGCTGGATTGTGTAACATGTTTACCACTAAGTATTTTGTTTAAAAAAAATAAATAAAAAAAATTAAACCTGCTACACTATTATAAACTGAATAAGGCATATTTAGCCAGCGTGTATTCATCCACAAGTTTGATTAAAAAGAACTAACAAGTTCTATCATTTTTAATTTTTGTATTTTTACAATCTTTAAATTAGGTGTTCAGTATTGTGCTCAAATTTATGAATAAAATGTTCAAAGTCCAGGTTGTTTTGTTGAAGTACTTTTGACCATCTTAGTTATTTTTAAGAACCAATATGTTGTCAGTGTTGTAGACAAAATTCTTCTGTCGATATCTTGGTATTCTTTGGATGGTGGGTGTTTGAAATAGTCTATGGTGACATCATGTGGCAATAAGGTCACACCAAAAATTGTGAACTGGAAAACTATTGGATCTTTTTGCTTAATAAAACTGATCAATACATCAAATTGTTGAACAATAATTTATTCTAACATCTCATATAAAAAAAAACTATATCATTTAAAATTTTTTTTTAAAATACCAATTGTAAAATGCAGCATGCATCTTGACACACATACACAAAGCTACTGGGCTTTGCTCAGTTGTTGTGTTAAACCATGATAACCAGAATAAATGTGTCTATTCACAAAGGAAATTGGCATAGTCAACATGTTTAAAAAAGGAAAATAAACAAAAACTATATATAATCCCAAGTCAGGTGTACACAAGGTAATGTAATAAACACATGCATAAAATTGTGTGTACAAATGACCAAAGAACATGCACAGGGCATTGCTACAAGTGCATATGTCACTAAAGTTATGGTTTAGTTTTTGTTAGAAAATGTTTTTGACTCACTTCCAAGTAGTGCAACTTACTTCCTTTTATTTGATGGTAGAGTAAAGGAATGGGGAAATGGAAGTTGGCAATTATAGTATGCTAGACCAGTGACTAAGGTATGTACAAGTGGATAGGGAGAGTTGATGACTCCTCACACCCTCTGTAAGAGAGCTGCATCACATTTGCTGTTTTCGGTTGTACTTTATTTTTATGTAACTTATTTAACAACAAAAAAAAAAAAAAATCTGTTATATCTGATGCTAGGATCATTAGTTTTATAATATTAAAAAAATAATCTACCTCTCAGCTTGTTTGTATTATTTCTCTCTTGTAGATTTTCATGTGTATATGGTTAAACATTTGTATTTGTAAAGCTGAAAGGTTTCGGGTCATAAAATGTGCGTAAATGTCTGCAGACAAGTGCAACTCAGAAGCTGGGAAGTAATTTAAACAAGTCTACCAAGTGCCATATACAATCACAGAACACAAACGCATATTTGAAGATATAATCCAGTGGTTATGAACAGTTTACTTAGACTGAGTATCTTCCTAATATATATATATATATATATATATATATATATATATATATATTTTTTTTTTTTTCTTCTGTAAATTAAAATGTCTTAACTTTATGTCCACTCTTTTTGTTATATAAAAAGCACTCAATAAGAGTTAAGAACGAAATATTGAAAGTCTATAGCATTGAATCTTTATAGACTTGGTTCCCAGTGAAGTCTGTCTTTCATCATATCTGACTGATGCAAGAAATGCCTAGGCATAAAATATGGGAGCACAGACTGCCACATAAATCAAGATGTGAACAACTATTGTATCAGTAGAATAAAAGTAAAATAAAAAGTACTTTGTTAGCAAAGAAATGCAGTGGTAAATAAATAATTGAAGCAATAACAATTTTTGTTTCACTTGAACAAAAATCTTCAAAATTAAATTAAAACTAAATATTAGTTAATGTAAAGAACATTAATAAAAATAAATAATAGAATTAAAAAAACAATTAGTGAATTGTGTCAGTAATGTTTGTTTTCTCTGACACACTGCAGATCCTGAATTATTGAGTTTTGTGAGGAATGTACAATATTTACATATCAGCATTAAATATCCTTTTTGTGAAAAGGAAAACCATTATCATTCATTATATTGTTCAATGTCTATTTCCTCCTTTTGTCTGTTAGTTTCACTGAAATTTAAGTACAGTTGTATCATTGGTTTATGACTCAAACAATATAACCACTTTGAGCATTATGTGACCCAAGGCCATTGAATAAGATCACCCCAGTCAGATGTAGGTTAACTGGAACATCTTGAATGCCTGACTTGTTGACAACTAGTCAGGAGCAGTTTAGATATAAATAAACTACAATTTACCTAACTCCTTGTCCCCAGCAATAATTCAGTCATCCTTTTTCAATTTTATTAATGGTAGATAAACATGTGAAAAGCAAAGAACCTCTTTGTTTAATTTGTGTTTGTCTGGCATTTTCATCTTCCTGGCAAAATAGAACTTGAATGTTCTATTAATTCTTATTACAGATATGACATGAATTAATCTTTGTACTCTTAGAGTTATATTTGGTTTGAAGTAGTGGCAGAAAAGATATATAAACTTATTACTGCAAACAATGCTGAAAGAGGATCCTGTAAATTTCAATAGATTATAGGTGACTATCAACCTGGCTACCTTTTATGGAAATGTAAATATGGTAATAACTCCACAAATGAATTTATATAAATTCTCCATTCTGTAAAACCTAATAACCAAATAGTTGCATCTTTGGATGTACAAAACTTATTCACTAATGCTTCGTCCATGAAACGATATCATTATCCTTGATGTATGCAATCATACTACTCTCCCATCAATTGATATTAAACACACTATTTTAAAAAAATTATTATTAGCATGCACCACTCAGGTAACCTTTCATGACCTCCTAGGTAATATTCATACTCAAATAGATGGTATTATGTGATCTCCTTTAGTTTCTCTCTTTTCTAATTATTATATTGCACATTTAGAAAATATAATATTTAATAACACTAATAAACCCCCTATATATGTAAGATACATAGATGACATTTTCATTTTAGCTAAAAATATTTATAAAATTACATAACTTAAAAACCAATTTGAAAGTCACTCTGTCTTCAAATTTACATTAGAACTTAATATTAACAAAAAAAAATTCCATTCCTTGATGTATTTATTGATTTCAGCACACATAGATTTACTACTTCTCTGTATAGGAAACCAACTAGTATAAACTCATGTCTTCTTAATTATAATAGTGAATGCCCCAACGATAAAAGTTAACTGTTATAAAAAACTTAATTCAACATACACAAATGATATCTTCTTTCAAATCCATATTCTATAAAGAATTGCACAACCTTAAACATTCGTTACGATGGATTTCCTAACTCTGTCATTGATCAACAAATTAAAATGTATCACAATATACTTCTAACAATATTGATATTATTATTAATAATAATAATAGTGTACATCAAAATAAACATAACACTATTAACTTATACTATTGCAACCAAGTGCACAATAATTACAAACATGATTAAACAACACTCAAAAACATAATAGGTAGAAATGTTAAACCAATTCATCATAATAATCAAATTAAGCTCTTCATATATTATAAAAACTTTTAAACAATTGACCTCATAATCTCTAATAACCCTACAACCACACAACTAAATCCTCTAAAGCCAATGTAGTATCAATTTACAAGCCCATTGAGGGATTATATCTCTGGTACTAATAATAAATCCAGCACATATATTGGTTTTACTATAACCATGCTTTCCTGTAGATTTACCTGCAAACTTTCAGATCATAGTTCAATTAAACAACATTTCTTAGAAAAACACAGCCATGTATGTATTATTAGACAGATTTTAGTTAACACAATATTTACACATACACAGTAAAAAGAACCTTTAGGTATTAGAGGCCATCTACATAAAATCAAAGGAGCATACACTCATAAAATCACATTTCAATCTAGTCACAACACATTACATTGCATTTAGACATATGGTTCTGTTAACATTTCTGTCTCTTACATGGTGTGATTGCATTACAAATTTACAACCCAGCTATTTGTGGGTGACTGTTATTGTCACTTAGCAATGTTTTATGTCAACACAAGATATTATCTTTGATGGTGGATGTCTTATGTTAACATCCCTGTGCCCTCTCTGAAGATGGCTCATGTGAGCTGAAAGCTTAGAACCAGCATAATAAAAAAAAAATATACAAATGTTGAACAATTTTTGTTTTTATTTATTATTTTTTATAAACTTAAAGCCAAAGTATGTTTTAAACAGCTCATGATTAAACATAAGACATTCATTGCCTGTTATATTTAACTATATATATATAATATATATATATATATATATATATATATATATATATAATATATATAAAAAACATGTTATAAATTCTAAGAAAATATTATTCACTCTACGAAAACACTTTTTAAGAATAGTGTTTTTTGGATACAAAATTTGATTCCATCCATACCTACCCTATACTTGTGTGCGTCTCTCTCTCTGTATGTATATATAATCTCAATCCGGGGTTAAAAAAAATCAATTGAAGTCTAACCATACTGATGACTGATGAGCTGTGATACAGCGAAGCAGATGTCTGTGGATGACTACATATATATATATATATATATATATATATATATATATATTTTCACATAGCTAGGTGTGAGTTTGTGATGCTGGGTTTCACGCGATCGTCAAACATATGTCAGCTCTATCACTGATATTAAGCGCTTTCAAATAAATACCACACACATAATATATAAATAATATCTATGACTTATATAACAAATTGCTTATTTTTTCTTGGGTAGGAGACTTTAAAATATAGTGTTGTTCATTCACAAATATCTCTATGCTGTTCTGTTTAGATTGGGTATATTTCATTTTGAGAATCTCAATGATGAAAAAAACTTTTGGAATATATACAGATTTGCATACCTTTTTCTTTAATTCCTGCAGGTTTAAAATAAATGCAAATTTACCAAAAATACATTTTTTTTATTTATGTTCAGTGCAGCTAGTTTCTATCAGCTAAAAGTGCTTTGTTCATTTCAATGTTAGCTGTGAAATATTTAAAAAGAAAATTAGAAATTTTTATCTTTGTGCTAAGTTCAAAACAAGAATATTATGACAGATTAGGTTTGATGTGTTTGTGGTTAAAATATTGCTTGCTTCAAAATTTTATTTTTTGTAAAAAATGGTTATTTCTCTTGATAATGTATTTTTGGGTGCAGAATTCAATGGTGAAAACCATTTTCTAAATTCTCTTTTTAAAATTTCACTAAGTTCTCATAATATGCATGTGTATATTATTTGAATTGCAAAATATATCCAACTGTACTTTGTAATATTCCAAGACATACTGAAAATATGACATGTAGATGGGCTTATTTTCAGTGGAAATGAAATGGTCTATTTGAAATGGAAATCAAGATCTTGAAATGGATTTAAAAAAAATTTTTTTTTTTTTTTTTTTTTTTTTTGCTAATGGATTTGTGAACTGAGTATTTAGCCCTCTCCTCCCTTTTCCAGGCATGAATTGACACAAGGTCAGTTAATGTGGAGACCAAGTGTACACACACAGCCAAGAGTCAAAATTTACCCAACCTTCATATATGTGCAGTGGTTGGGCACTAAGCTTGACTTAGCTGGTTTGTTACTATATTTGCCTTTCCTAACTCACTCTGACAAACATTAATGGATAAAGTCGTTAATGTTTTAGTACATCCCCTTTACCTACTCTCAACTTACAGATGACCAATATTTAGAAACCAGTTTATGAATTTGGCTTGATTTAATAATAATAATAAAGTAGGTGGTGGAGGTGACAAAAACTTAATCTTTTTGTTTTTTAATCTATAACATGTGTTGAATTTCAAAAAGCCACATTTTAGGTTTATTTTCAAAAAATATGATTTAATAATTTCAAAAACTAAACAAATGATAATATAGCTTTTTGTCTCTAGATGACTTTGTAGTTTTGCTTTTCTGTAGGAAACTGCATGTTTAGCAAATCTACATGTGATCAATTGTCAATTTTAATTGTGATTTATTAAAAATATAGCTACTAATTAATTTTCTTAATTGATAATGAGGATACACTACAGTTAATGATAATCTTATGTTGTCTAGCGGTGGTGAGAACAATCGTTATGTTTTGTGGAAACAAAAAAAATAAGTTTTTGTTATGAATTCATGTTTTGTCTACTTTGTAATAAAACTTGGACACCCCAACAAAAA
Organism: Ascarosepion bandense; assembly: GCA_037127315.1. NCBI lineage: Eukaryota > Metazoa > Mollusca > Cephalopoda > Sepiida > Sepiidae > Ascarosepion > Ascarosepion bandense. Next base: position 2,353,724 of record JBBBDQ010000788.1, on the reverse strand, counting down.
CTGGGCTTCCCAGTGTTTGCTCTGTTTGTGTTGAGAAATTAAGACAGTGCATAGAATACAAAAAATGATGCTATTACATTTTAGAATTCCTCTAAAATGGAGGGAACCAAAACATATCTTAGGACTGATTATAATTTTTGTTTCTGAAAAAATAAATGTTATAAATAGACAGAAATTGCATTACTTAATCTTTCATCACCAATGTGTACTTGATGACTATTTACCAATCATTACTAGACTTACTGATTTTGATTAAGTGGAGAACTAAATATTCTGTATATGTTACAAAGTGAATAGTTAGGATATACTTAGGATTTATTTTTAATGAAAATAGGACAACAGGCAGAAAAAGGAATTTAGTTCAAAAGGAATGGTCAAATGGAATGAATCTGCAGGTTGGTGCCAAAAATCTAAAAATGGTGAATCCAGGAAATGTTGTCATTACTTCTTTTAATGAAGCAGTTTGTTAAAAACATATGAAAAAGGAACCTTTTTTAGATATTTGTAACAAAAACTTGAAGCTAAATTCTAAAAGAAAATATTTACTGGAACTGATATTACAAAACTTATAAGCCAAAATTTGATGGTGTGATGAACAGCCTGGAATATGAGGCTCTGGTATCATTCAAAGAAATTATTTCTTTATTTGTAGGTAATGATAAGGATTCAATTTAGAGGATTTGGATTGCAAAATGAGGAGTCACAAATTTTACATTTGGATTTGCATTTCATTTCCTTGAATATCTTGGAACAAGTGAGTGAAGAACGGAAAGATCTAAAGTACCAGAGACCTCAACAGTATAATAGGGGAATACTGTGGGGAAATTCATAGAATGTACTAGAAAAAATAATCAACAAATCACCTACCAAAGTTTTGAAGGAAAAAAAGACAGATGTTAAAAACTTGAAATTATGTGAAAAATCGAATATATAAAGTTGTTTGCTTTTTTTTAAAAATTATATTGGAAAATTTTTTTACATGAAGTAATATAATGCAATATCATTTAGATCAAATTGTAACAGGGTAGTGGTTGGGTGATAATAATGCATGAAATGTTTAGTGACTCTGGATACTGAGTTAAGTGAAGGAGTAAAAAATGCTGAATGGGGGAGAAAAATATGGAAAATTAGTTGACCTGATGAAAGAATGTCCTGTTTATTCAGTACAACTGAATTTTTTTCCTACCTATGTCTCATCACCAAGTAAGTTGAGGTGAGAAGATCAATGTTTGCTAAAATTTTTCTGGGTCTGTAGAATGTTTAAATAACAAGCCATTCCTTTAATTTTCATTTAGGGCCTTTGTGGGAAGATAACATTTATTGGTGTTATTCCCCTGGATAAATCTAAACCTATTTATAAATGGAACTTTGTGTGTGTGTCCCATTACCTATGGACTCCGAAATGGCTGAACCGATTTTCTTGAAAATTTACACAGTTGTACTATAAGCATCTGTGAGTGTTCTTAGCTAGGTTTTGTGTTGAGGTACCCCCCGATAAATATCAAAAATCAATAATCGAAAAAATCGGGTTATAGGAGTGGTCCGATTTTAATCAAATTTGATACACTCATAGACAAAGACATAAGAAACTATATTCAGAAGTTTCAAGGTTCTAGTTCTTACAATAGTGCAGAAAATCAATTTTATATATATATATATATATATATATATATATATATATATATAAGGCAAGATGTTTGTGTGTATGTGTCTGTTTATCTGCCTGTATGTCTGTATTTTTCTCAGCCCTTTTATTTTAGTATTTGCTTTGGGTTTGGCTCTAAGTAGGTATAATTGTAGTTCTTAGTCTCAGCCATGATACCATTTATTCAGAGGACTTATTTAGCCTTCAAAATTCAGTTTACGATGAAAAAACTTATTTGATATCGATACCAGGAAATCAAAATTTGATTTACATCCATTCATTTTTCTTTCAGTCTACGGTTTTGCTTTAACTGTAAACAACTATTGCTTTTTAGTCTTTCGTGCCAACATCCAAAGGGTCTGAGCTCCAGGACCATGGATTAGTTTTAAAGCTTTCATTACACCTGAGCAATGCCGGGCTATACTGCTAGTGTCTATATAAGCCAGAGCCAATATGCATCCCTGCAGATACAGAATGATAAACCACTCGTTGACCACATCAAGGGAAAATACTGACTGGATGGTGGAGTGGGGGGATGCAGAAACCTGTGTCAGTGACTATAATGGGTGATATTTGGTACTGCAACCAGTTGTAGGTGTACAAAATGGAACTATTTTTGTTTTTTTCTGTATTAAAATGTCAAAATATTATAAATGTATTTTTTGTTTGTTTATGTGTAACAAAAAAAATCATGAATTCAAAATGTAACACTTCTTAATGACATCAGCTTTTTCAGATATGATGAATCTTAAACATATTCTAAAAAAAAATTGAAATAAAAGCATTCACTTTTTCATAGTAATTTTTCAATGTGCTTTTGTAAAAAGAATATAACATTAATAAAAAATATATAATTTATGAAATCGTTATAGTTCATGTCATATTTAAAAATAGAGAAAAGCTTTCATTTTCTATTCTGATAGTTGGGTAAGTTTTGTGGTAGATAGTTACTGGTACTAGACTAGTATGTAAACTCTAAATACTACTGTTACACTAGTCCCTTGATGAATTGTAGATGTTACAAGGTAGGGAAATAATGTATATAATTGTAAGCTCTCCCCTTCTCAAATTGAGTATAGAGAGAGAAAAAAAAAGCTCATATAGCAAGTTTGGGTGGAGATATACAGAACTATTCAATTATGAAATCTTCCCCCTGCCCTACTCATCACATTGATAATTTCTTTTCTTTTTTTTTTCCTATTTCAAGTCAGTAAGCATATGTACTTTTTTTTTCTTTCTTTTTTTTTAAATCTTGTATTGGTAAAATGATTGGTTTCACTTAGATTCAAAATACCTGCTTCATTAAGGCACCATGCTTGTATATGATGTCTGGTCAGTAATCGATAAGAACTTATTGATTTTTGTGGCTTTGCTTTGCTTTAATTTAATATTCTATTTTTTTTCTAAGGTGGTTATTATTTTCAGGCTTTGTTACATTAATAATTGAAAACAATGTTACTTTATGAAGGAAGGCTGTATATTCATGTGCATGTTTGTGCTTGAGGAATATATTTCCTTTTCTTTCTTGCTCACTCACATACATCTTGAGTTCTGCTTTTAAAATGTCTATTACAGACTTTCAAGCCTTGCATATTAGGAACATAAAGTTATATGTACACAGGTGGTAAAAAATTGCAACATGATGAAAAATTTCATTTCAATTTTCTACAATGTGTGAAAGCACATGCAACACTCTGCACTCGTCAGCCACTAACCAACGAGTACAACACAGTGTCGGTGGCTAAGACAGTGACTGTTATCAATGACATAGAATAGAAGGTAAGAAGTAATGGCTTCAATCAAATTTATTTTGAATCTTGACCAGATCCACCTTGATGCCTGTGAGCTATGGTCTGGAGACTGAAGCACACTTTGTTTCAACCAGTGATGCCAACCCTCAAAAGGAATTCATGGCACTCAACTTCAATAGGTAGCACATGACATGTCCATAATCTTCTTGGTTCACACACTGGATTTTGCTTCTACTACCAACCATTTGATGCCTGTTTTGATATCTGGCTGTAACTTGCAGGCAAACTCATCAGCTGTGTCCTTTGTCATCATGTGAAGGTGTACCTTCTGGACCTTAAACTCCTCCACCAATGAGGAGATGGGAAGTTACTGATTTCCCTTATTGATATAGTCCCACTGTGGAGAAGCAGGGGGGAACTCTAAGCCACTTGTGTAGATACTTGTTGCAACACTGTTGTATCAGCTGAATGTGAGATATCGTAATATCATATACCTGCAATGACCACAGAAGTCTGGGCAGCAAACCATGTTGGTATCATCAAGCCTTCAGTTTGGTGGTGTTATGGGTTCTGTCGATGGATTCAAGTCCATTGAGTGCCACTTCTGCACTCCTTTACCTTGATGCTTATCAGTTAGAGGAATTTCATATGGCTGTCTGAAGCTCTTCACTGGCTTCTCTTTGATATAACCATGCATGCAGAAATGAATCTCTATTTTTGGGGGGCTTAGCCTTTATCCTTGCTTACGTGAAGAGCTTTTTTTTTTTTTAATCATATCACCCCAAGCAAGGTGAAAATGCCACTGATGTGCAGGGGGCTACGTAAGAGTGAAAAGATTGGAAAAGAGAAAACCGGAAACCACATCCTAAACAGGAAACAAACCGAAATTAAAATTCCAGATTCTTCCTTTTCGTGCTTCACCAATTCCTTTTTGTTTATATTAAGAAATATATTTAAATTGTTATTCTGAGACATCAAGATAAAAGAAGCAAGTGAAAGATTTAAAGAAACATTACTATCGGTCTAAGTTCATGAAAAAACGTCTCAAGTACTCTTGGAAAAACAATGCATGCCATATCACACACATGCTCACACATAAAGGGTATATTACATTATGTTACACTAGCAGTATAGTCCGGCTTTGCTCGGGTGTAATGAAAGCTTTAAAACTAATCCATGGTCATCTTGCCTTTTTATATATATATATATATATATATATATATATATATTATCGATTTTCTGCACTATTGTAAGAACTGCAACTTTGAAACTTCTGAATATCGTGTCTTATGTCTTTGAGTGTATCAAATTTGATTAAAATCGGACTACTCTTTCTATAACCTGATTTTTTCGATTATTGATTTTCGATATTCATCGGGGGTACCTCAACACAAAACCTAGCTAAGAACACTTGCAGACGCTTATAGTTTCAACTGTGTAAATTTTCAAGGAAATCGGTTCAGCCATTTTGGAGTCTATAGGTAACGGACACACACACCTTGCAAATCAAATTATTTCGTTGATGAAAGTCTCGACATATTGCGACATAATATAAAAATAAAATTGTTGAAGGGACCAAATGTATATATTCACTTGTTTTGTACAGTGCACACCCACTAAGGTGGTTTATTTTTATTTTTATTTTGTGAAAGTATGGTAGCATAATAAAGTAATAATAAAAGAAGGCGGACCTGAGGGAGACTGCCGCCATCTTTGAATTTGTTGTTTTTCATTTTTGTTTTTTACTTTTTTTCAGCGCAGTCCTATCGGTTATTACATAGTTTCCGATTATATATATAAAAAAAAAAAAAAAGGTTTAGTATTTGAACAATTTGAAAATTTAAGTGGGGGGATTGGTTTCTCATGCAATGTTGTAGTGGATCGATCCTCCGTTTTGGAACCACTTGCTTTGGGGTGGCTTTTTGTTTTTTGGGGGACGAGTTGTTGCTCTTGTTTTTGTCTTTTGCAAGTTTTCTTTTTAGTTTTTACGATGGTATCTTTCTCGGAAACACCAAAAATGGCTTTATTCAAAAATTTCACAAAGGATTCATTTGTTGAATATGCACAAGCAAAAAAGTTAATTGCACAGGATCGATTCATTTAAATTTACTATAAGGTTGTATGAAAAAAAAATGAGCTTCCCCGCCGACTAAAATGGTTTAAATGTTGAAATTTTTACAAATTTTTTTGTCAGTCGGAAAGTTTAGGGTTTAATCGGTAAGATTGCACTGAAAAAAAAAAAAAGGTAATCAACCAATTTACAAATGGTGATAACGTCATACCGGTGAGTGGTTCCAAATTGGAGGATCGATTTGCTGTAGGGTTGTATGGGAAACTGGGCCCCCACCCAAAAAAAAAAAAAAAAAAATTGTTGGAATGTTGAAGTTTTTCCAAATTTTTTTGTCAGTCGGAAAGTATAGGGTGTAATCGATGGATTGCGTTGAAAGGGTAAAAAAAGAAAAAAAAAGAAACGAAGAGCAGCAAATTTAAAGGTGGTGTTGGTCTCCTTCGGGTTCGCCATAAAAAAAAAAGAAAAGGGATTTTAATGTTTGTTTTATTTTTGTATGTATGGGTCTTTGATAATTACTTGATTATTAATTTAGGAAAGTGAATTTGGCTGTTGCTGCTATTTGAAAATCTTACATAATCATTTTGAGCTGGCAATAACAAAAACAACAATAATAATGTTTTTTTTTTTTCGCTTTTGTTTAAAAAACGAATAAATCTTTTATTTTAAATATGCATACCACATTTTAATTTTTAAAACAATTTTATGTATTCTTTTCAACTAAAATATTTTTCTTGGTTGTTGTTTGAATATGAATTTTTTATTGGAAAATAGAAAAATTAGATGTTGGTATAATCAAAAACTGATTTTAAATTAAAATTTTTAATTCTTTCATATTATATATATATATATATATATATATATATATATATATATAAGAGAAAATGCCTGTGTTTGTGTATGTATATGAAAATAGAGAAATTCTCCTTCTATGTGCCCTGTCCCTTCAGGACGTAGGCGATCATGGCTTTCCATGTCTCCCTATTTGCTCTTAGCACACCTTCTCCTCTTACACCATGCAACCCTCGTTCCATCACCCACCTGATTAGGTCCTTCAAATATGTTATCCGTTGCTTTCCCCTGTCTGTCCTTCCCTGTATCTGGCCTTTTAGTATCAGGTTCTCCAAACCCTCCTTCCTCATTGCATGTTCCAGGAACTTCAACTGTCTCTTCCTGATGCTCAGTGTTAGTTTCCTTTTTGTTTCCATCATTTCCAGGACCTCATCATTGCTCACATATTCGATCCATGATATTCGCAGCATCCTTCTGTAGATCGACATTTCAGTTGCTTCAAGTTTTTCCTTCATCTTCGATGATATTGTCCAGCATTCACTGCCATATTGAATAACTGACAATACATAGCAATCCAGTACTCTCTTCCTTGTTTCGAGCGAAATTATCCTGTTTCTTTACTTTACTTATTTTCTGGAATGCTTCCTTCGCCATGCCAATTCGCCTTCGGATCTCTGTGTTGCATTTTCCGTCTTCTGTTATAACACTTCCCAGGTATTTAAATTTTTGTACCTGCTTGATTTTAGTATCCCCGACTTGTATTTGGCATATTGGGCTGCCCTTTTTGCTGATGACCATGCATTTGGTTTTCTTGCAGTTTGTTTGTAATCCTTTCTTGTCACTCTCTTCAGCTACCTTCTGTAGGAGGTCTTGTAGTTTCCTTTCTGTGTCTGCTATGAGCATTGTATCATCTTCGTACCTTAGGTTGTTTAAATTGCGGCCTCCGATGACGAATCTCGGCATAATTTCTACAGTCCTCAATATATTCTCACTGTACAAGTTGAACACATCCTTGTCTTACGCCCCTCATTGCAGATTAAAGCATACAAGTAATATAGATGGATTACTATAATGGGACACATATACAAATCAATACATGCTCAAACCAAGGGGACTATAAATAGTACTTAGGTGCCATATATTAACACAATGTATATTCTCCTTGGCCATTAACAAAGAACTATACTTACACATACATATGTTCATACAGGTGATTGCCATCTTTTTACATTTGTTTCAAACTTCTTGCTGGGAGAGGAGAGTGGTATCAAAATCCAAGATATTATGAATACCATAGTACTTTCAAAGGAATTCCATGATACTGTCACCCTGTCTTGAAATTTGGTATTTTTGTAAAACTGTTCTAAAATATTTGGGGGCTATTTTAGTGAAACACTGCCTGTATTTCTAATTGGTTGTCTTTTCATGTCCAATGTGTCTTTGTTAGGAAGATGATTCCTGTATTTATCGTACTTCGAACCACCTTTTAAGCAAATAAGCTCATACACAGGTGGATACCAATTAAGTTACTAGACCTGAGTAGTGTCAGTTTGGTTGTGAAATTTCAGTAAATACCCAGATATTAAAATGCCATTACCAAATAGCATTTTACCTATTTTGACTAGCTGTATGCCAGTTTTCTGCTAACCACTTGAATGTTATTACTTTAAGTTCTTGGACCAGGGCAGTTACTTCAAAGGTACCTGATATAATGCCTATACATGTAGGTGTTATCACTCGGGGAATATATTGAAGTTTTTTTTTTTTTTTTTTTTTTTTTTTTTTTTTCAATTAAAAAAACCCCCAAAAAACTGCTTAAGATATGCAATTGTACCAACTGCAGTATTGTGCTTGTTATCTTTACTTTTGTCCATAGCCTTAGTTTTTTTTTTTTTTCTCTCTCTGGTAGATCTTGCTCTTACTACTGGGCATTTCCCTTGGCAACTAATTTCAGATACTATTAGAAATGTGCACAAGGGCATAGTGACTTAAGTAGAAATTTGGCTGGAGGTATGTGAGCCTGTTGAATTGTTGCAAGCAAAAGCTTTCTAATCATCTATGTTTTCATTATTGAGGATACATTTTCTCTGTTCTTTATTGTGGATGCCTTTGTGATCTGTCAGTGCTTCCTTTACAATGCATCTGGACTGTATGACCACCCAGAACTTGATTTATGGGTGAAGGCATGTTTATTTGTTAACATTGACACACCACTGAGGCATCACACTTGATGTGCATTACAATTCACTGAAATAACCATCCAGTCTCTTGAATACTCTCAAGCCACCTCCTTTCAAGTGACTCTAATAGAACAAAAGAAGCATTTTTTTACCCTATTGTTCCCTGAATAAAAGACCCAAGAGCTACTCAAGGTAGATTGTTACTGAATGGGGGTTGTTTTATTGACATAAGAATTGTAGAGGATAGGTAGGATAGATAATAGTTGACTCAATACTTTGAAGAGGTTAAGATTATAATAGATGGAAGGAATGATCTTCTAGGAAGACATTATCTGACTGAAATTTCCTTACCAGTGGAATACAAAGGCAATGAGGATGATTCACCTCTGTGAATATGGTATAGTGAATCGTAGCTGTATGAGTTTAAATTAGGGGAATGTAACTCCACAGAAATAGCAATGATAACTTAGTATCTGTGGGAAAGGGTTTTATATTTGTACAGTACCTTCACTAATTTGCTGAAGAAAACAAAGAAAAAACAGCATAGCCTGCCAAAAAAAAAAAAAAAAGAATGCCTCAAACTTAATAAAAATTAAGTCTGATTGTCAAAATGTCTTTTATTATTAAAAGGAAAGACCAAAGTATTTTAAGTTTTAAAAATTTATTTTTACTTTAATACTTTCAAACGTGTTCAAAATCTTTTTTTTTTTTTTTTTTTTCAAATTGTAACAATTGACAATGGGAATTTTAGTGCTTTTTTATTTTTTTTTTGATAACACATTTGTAAAAAAATTGTTATATTTAAATGAAAGTTTCAGAATTTACTCCCAAATGAATGAATTTAATTTTGAAAAATTTTTACAAAATATTGTCAAATTTTTTAACACCCCCTCTCCTTCCATGAACCTTCTAGAAATTAAACTCTGATTCCAAACTTTTAATGTAAAATTTCTCTATATTTCTGAGATGAGGTGGGATTTACACTATTTATATTATTCAGACTGTTGTTCTCATCTTGGTTGTCATTTGTACAGCGTTTCAGCCATTGTATGCTCTGGCCTTTTTCAGGTGCTAGGAATCCCTTTATTACGATCACTGGTGTATATCATTCTCATTCCTCGTATAAAGCCTCTTTTGGTAGTCATAAGTTATCTCCCTCTAACCTGACTCTCTAAGTTACCTGTTTACCATTGCTGTAACCTGGTATCGAACTTATAACTCTTTAGGTCAAGTCAATGAAACATGTGTTCTTAAGGACGAGAACAACTGAATTTCTGGGACTTATAAACCTAATGTTCAATAACCATTTCTTTTTTTTTTTTTTTTTTTACCAGAGTTCATATTGCAATTTTTGATGTTAATGGCTTTTGCTAGTATATATATATATATATTTTTTTTTTTACCAGAGCTCATTAAGCAATTTTTGACACTAGTGATTTTCTCTGGCACTTCATATTACTGGTTCCCATATTGTATTCATTTCTATGCTTGGTTGGCTTAGGAGATTTTTGTAGCCTAGCATATGTGCTGATTCCTTAAGTTTACATAGTTTTTTTTAATACGGAGTGCTAGAGAAAATCATTTGTGTCAAAAAATTGCAATACGAACTCTGGTTAAAAAAAAAAAATCCTAGCGGAAACCATCAACATCAAAAACTGCAATATGAACTCTGGTTAAAAAAAAAAAAAATGGTTACTGAACATTAGGCTTATAAATCCAAGAAATTCAGTTGTTCTTTAAGGATACATGGCCCAGTGGATATAGATGTTGGTTAGTTCTAGTGACTTGATCTAAAGAGTTGTGAGTTCAATACCTCACTACAACAGTGGTGAATAAGTAACTGCTAGAACAAGTAGTCTGGTTAGAGTGAGATAACTCATGACTACCAAAAAAGGCTTTGCGCAAAGAATGAGAATGATACATGCCAGTGATCGTAATAAAGGGTTTAGTTTGAGCCCCTGAAGAAGGCTGGAGTATATTACAGCCAAAACGTCATACAAATGGCAACCAAGATGAGGACAATAGTCTGAATAATGTTAATAGTGTATCTATTTTATTTATTTACTTTTTCCAAGCAGTTGCTGCTTTCCCAAAAATTTGTTCCAAATAGTAAAATAAAAGCTGCAATCTAACTACTTAATTGCTTTTATAAATAATATATATCAAGGACATTATAGTCTGAAGAAGAAAAAAAAAATTCTGGTGAATTATGAATTTTTACAAGAATTGTTTTCATTTTTTATTTTTTAAATTTATAGTTTCAAAAAAGACATTTAAAATTTCAAAACTTTGATCTCATTAGGTCATTAAGTGAAGACTATATTTACTAAACAAAAATTGAAAATCTTAATACAAATCATCATGCACTAAAATTTGTAAAATAATTTTAAATTTTTTTTTATGTGCATAAACGTTCTCATTTTGAAAGTATGGATGACTATATACAACATTATTAGAAAATAAGATCAATGACTATTAATTTTAAATTTGTTCATGGAAAATATTTTGAACATTTTTAAAGTTACAGAGTACTTAATTTATAGAAAAAGTGGACTTGCCCATCATTTTCTTAAATTGTTTTAACAAATAGTCTTCATAGAACAACAATAAACCTGTCAACACTTTCTCATTACTTTTTGGTTTAGATATCCATTTCTGTGTTGTTTTAAACTTAAAGTAAATAATATTTGTTTCAAATCAGAGTAATTATGCTTTAGATTAGATATATTCCTCAAAGTTTCAGAAAAGTATATTTTATTATAGAAATATTGTTTTTAATAAAGAAAAT